>PVKP010017729.1:0-45526 GCA_004027715.1 Plecturocebus donacophilus | reverse complement strand
ACCAGAAACTGTGAGGAGGGAGCACAGCGTTGTCCCCTAAGCATGAAGTCAGCTGTCTGTGTTGTGTCGCTGCAACTGACACTGGTATGGATGATCATTCTTTCCCTCCCTCAGGAGAATAAGAGGGGGAGGATGAAGTCTGAAAGGTAATTATTTAAATTAATTCATTTAATGCAGTTTATCAAGCAACAGTATTAGAGATTAAAATGCAAATTTGTTTCTATGGTCTATAGAAGATTCGTATTCCACAGTTTTTTACAGAAGGTTGTCATTTTACTGAGGATTCACAATCAATATTCCTTGGTTTATACAGTCTATACATCCAGTAATCAGATATATTACTTAAAATGTTTTCAAATTTTAACTTTCTTTGACATTTTAATATTTTAATCAGGAATTTCATTTCCCTAGATAAGATACCTTTCATTATGAAATTGTGCCTTTTCAGCTCATTTGAAGGTAGCATTGTGTCTGAAGTTTAGGAAAATTACTGAAGATAGGGATGTTAAAAAATACATCAAGATACAACAGAATAGCATATAAAATTTTTTTTAAACTAAAATGACATTAAAAGAGAGTGGAAGTTTTAAAATATATCTACACATTCTTTGGCATGCCTTCCTTTAAGGGAGGTTCATTCCCCTCCTGTTGAATGTTGGCTGGATATAGTAGTTTGCTTCTATCAAAGAGACTATGTAGAAGTGATGGTGTGTGACTTCAATATGAGGTCATGCAAGGCCTTGCATCTGACTCTTCACTCTCTCTGGGATCCATTGCTCTGGTGTAAGATATTAATAGATACCATGTCATGAGAACACTCAAGCAACTCCATGTAGAAGTCCATGTGGACAGGAATGGATACTTCTTTTCAAAACTCACCAAGGAATCGACGCTTTCTGCTGATAGTCATGTAACTGAACCATCCAGTACGTGGATCCTATAGCTACAACTCCAGTGAAATTTTTAAGATGATAGTAACCCTAGCCAATATCATGGCTTGACCCTCAGCCAGAACCATACAGCTAAGCTGCCTTCACCTTTTTGACTCATAGAAATATGAGAGAATGATGTTTGATGTTTTAAACTCCCAAGTATATGGATAATTTGTTATGCATCAATAAATAACTATTACAAATACCTTCCCTTACAGACCTTGACAAAAGATCACATCCTTTGAAGTCCAGAAGTAAACATGAACTGACATGTGATAAATTCTGGAAACATTCTCGGAAACAGAACTCCTTGCTTTTGACAAACCCAATGACCCCCAACCCACTCTGCCCATTTCAGCTCACCAATATCTTTACATCAATCCACTCTCTTATGCTTTCTTTCTCATCCAGACTGGCAATATTAGAATAATAAATCTAGTTCAATTTTGCTTAGATAGACTTAAATCAGTCAAGCTCTCATATTTCGTGTTTTTGGTTTTTGAATGAGATTCTACAACAGTAACGTCTATTTCCAGAAATCAGATAATTAACTTTTCACTCACAAATCAGGTATTTTTTTATTTGCATACTTCTGAATATTCTTTTTCTGACCTTGAAACGGAATTTCTATGTACCTGCAGACATTTTACCGAAATTGTTTTAATATCACATCTAAATAAAAAAACAATGATCTGTATCTTAACATTCTATGTTTGAATATATCAGCATATTCACCTTTTAATATAAATATTTCAGTAAAAGTTAAAGGCAAATTTTCTGGAGCCAGCAAACCTGCTGAGTAACTATTAAGGCAAAAACTGGGAGGCAAATAATGGCTTCCTAAAGTAGAGTCTTGAGAGTGACATAATTCTGTCAACGTTCAAATTGTCTTCTCAGAAATCCTGCTGTTACGGGCAAGGAACTCCCAAACAGAATATCCTAAGAGTAATATTAACAACCCCAGTCAAATCTACTTTCTATATTTTTTCCACCTAACTCCTCTATGTTTTTTGTTTATTCCAGAGTGGCAAAAGTTTTATAGTGTACTAGGGCAGGTATTCTTAGAGGAAAAAATAAACTTTATATTTCTTTCTAAAATAGATACTTATTTCTTCCACTGCTTATTTCACTAATGTTATTTGGCTTGGCCAACTGCTGCACATTTCATGATTTTTTTTTCTAGGATAAGTTGTTTTAACTTCAAACTTGGAGGGTTTTTAAAAGAAAAACTGAAAACTGCAGTTTACTAAAAGGGCACGGGGAGAGATAGGTTGTTTCAAATATCCAAGTTATTGGTAAAACACTTTCAAAGAAAATAATGGTTATATTTAATTACCTTTCCAAATTTTATAATTCTCCAAATTGTGGGTCAAACACAAAAATAAAATATTTGTGCAAGTCCGCTTATGTCTTCAAGCATCATGCAGCAACACTGGAATGTGCTATGATAGAATTAATAATTCAGAGCGTGTCATTAGGAAAAGTTCCCTGGAAGTTGATTTGAATATTACCTCAGTACTAAATTGCAATAAGGTACAACCAGAAACCCAAGTTTAAAGGCATAGGGACATTTAAAAATTGCTAAAATGAGGTACTGTGGCAATGTCAAATTAAGATGAACAATATTGCCGTCACCGGAATCACCCTTGACACCTAAGTCTGAACTGTGTCCCTGGTGTTACCAAGTCATGACAATATCAGCTCCTGTCTTCTACTGAGAATGAACATTTCAATAGGACTGACAACTGATCCTCAGGAATCCGAAAGGAAATATCAAGTCGGTGTTACGTATCCACATGTGAGGCTTCCAGGAAGACCTGGGGAATTTGTAAGGCTCAATATTGCTGGAAATTCACTTAATGCACTCTGTCCTTCTCCCCAGTGTCTGCACAGGAATGATTTAGGGATACAGGTTGCCATGTCTTGATTTAGAACTAAGATCTTAATCATAATAAAACCCCTGCCTTGGCAGAACTTTCCTGTTATCTTCATGAAGACCTCAGCCATAACAGGCACTCAATTTCTCACAATTCTCACAGAACCACCTTATGGTTTTTCTGAGCAGCCATTCTCCTTTTGGAATTTGCATTTAGACCAATTGGAGATAAGATCTGGTGCTTTGGGGAGCAGGTGTTAAGAGACCCAACAGAAAGTAGAGCTGTCTGAGAGCTGTAGAACGGTGGAGGTTGAAGCAATCAATTTTATTGCAGTACCCTGTTTCTCTTGCTACTAACAGCTGCTGGGAGGATAGCGGGAAAGCTACCCCGCTGAGCAGATTTGAGTCAGAGGATGGAAAATCCACCTCATTTCCAAGCTGAGGGGTCCCACATTAAAAGACCATAAAGTTAAAGTCATTTCAATAGTAGCTCCAGGGACACATTGATTTTGCCTTCTTACAAAATATCTGTTAATATAGATCTCAAAGACAAGTTGCTTGTCATTTTATCATTCGACACAACATAGAAGGTTTTTACATTTGTTTTCATGCCTCAGACATTTGTGTTGACTAACACACACACACACACACGCACACACACACCAGTTTAATTACATGAAGAAAAAGAGCATGCCATCACTATTTATATATGTGGAAGCCACTATCTACATATAGCTAACACTGGCAATTTGAAATCTCTGCAAAACATTTAAAGTACTGAAATGAACATTTCATCATTTCTGTTGGGGAAAAAAAACACAATTATTGCCATACATATTGCTGCAAACTTAGTGAAGCTTTAAATTTTCTGTATTGTTGATTTTGGAACATTTCTGTCCTGGAGGAATGCCTTAGAGGAGCAAATATGAAATATAAATTGGTCTTTGAGAATTCCGCTGAGTTAGATGGCTGGATGCATGTCGATGTGTAAGTACAGTCTTCATAGAAAGACCTGGACTGATTCAGGATTCACTGTTCCTGCTGCTGTCAGTTGGATGTTTCCTTGAGGGATCCCTTGAGAGATGAAGCTTATGGGTGCCATACTGTAACGTTAAACTACTTGGGGGAAAAAAAATGAGAGGGTGGAATTAAAAATACATCTGGCAGCTCAAGAGTCTGGTTTAAATGCCAAGCAGCAGCTGAGACAACTGTGTTATAGCTTTACATTCCCAAAGGGAAGGAATGTTTTTTAAGATAGCCAGGTTCTTGTCTACTTCTTTTGAGAATAGATAATGCAGTGCTTCTCAACAACATAATTATTTTTGAGTTTTAAAAATAATGTATAACAATGTTTCGTATCTAAGGCAAATTAAAAGGCTTAATTTGCAATCAATGTGCCTGGCTAAATGGAATTATATAAATCTGGCTATGTAATGTGCAAGTTATTAATGTTGCATCCATATGCTGCTATGATGGATAAAATATCTAGATTATTGTGTTTAATTACTATAGTACTTTGTACAGTATAGACATGAGTGTAGGCAAATTTTTACAGGATATTTCTGTGTTCCCACAATGTAAAATTACCAGCATCATTTTATTTTAAGCAATCATATTCATCAAATTATCAAAGCCATTGATATTAAATATTTAAATAGAAAACCTGAAGCTCATCAAAATAACCAGCTGATTTACATATATGATTACATGATAGCTATAAGAAATAGAATACTGTAAAATAACTTTTATTCACTTTTTACAATTAAGAAAAGTTGAAGTCAGGTATAATCTTTTTTAAAAACCAACTACTATAGGTTTAGAAATGTATGTGATACCTCGAATGAAATTTTTCCAAGTTTTATTTTAATTTTCAGTTGCCTTGTTGCTTTATTGTGACACTACTGATTTGTCTATCGGATTTGGACAGTTTGCCTAGGTGGAATCTTAGTAATTTCATTGCAAAAAAAATCAAGATGTTATTTTAATACATACTCTGCTTTCCAGCTTTGGAACAGCAATTAGAATTTCCAACAGAGGATACTTCACTTTTAAAAACACATATCAGCTTTTTGAGAGCACCTTGTTTAGGGGCGCTTCTCATGGAGAACACTCTGATGTGATGTCTTTGGGACAAAACAGAAATTATAAGAACTTGCTACCAACGGGACCTGGGGATTGAGCCATGAAGGATAAGTCAGCATTCATTCATCTACGCTGGCCATCTGTCCTTGTCTTTACTTCTCTTTATATCTGCCTGTCTCTGAGTCTGTACCTCATCAGCAAGGCAGCAGCTGCTGGACTGTCTTGCTGAAGATACTGAAGCCTCAAGCCTGAAGCTTCACAGAAAAGGAAATACTAATTTGTAAACATCATCACCCTTCAATCACTTTGTGCCTGAGTCATGGGGAAAACCCAAAGTGATTTGTAAACACACTACCATACAGAAGTGTTCCCTGTTTCACACCTTTTGTTCCATCTATAGGGAAAGCAGGGTCCAGATGCTTATGTAATTCTCACCTTAACCCCACACATTTTGAAAATTACACAGGGCAAGTGTGGAAAGGAAAAATACTTGGGTAGGTATGATGCTTACCATATGTGCCACATTTCAGGTAATTCTCATCAAGCATTAAAATATTCCAAAAATTTCAACATTTGGAGCTAAAAATGCCTCTTCCATATTGGCTTCATACCGGGAAAGCCATGCGCTTTCCATTTCATGTCTTCATTCATGTGGCAAATACAGTCCAAAGGAGTTTGGTAGAAAATTCATGACTCAGGCCGGGCACAGTGGCTCACACCTGTAATCCTAGCACTTTGGAGGCCAAGGTGGGTGGATCATGAGGCCAGAAATTCGAGACCAGCCTGGCCAACATGGTGAACCCCCATCTCTACTAAAAGTACAAGACACAGCCAGGCGTGGTGGAGCACACCTGTGGTCCCAGCGACTCGGGAGGCTGAGGCAGGAGAGTTGCTTGAATCCAGGAGGCAGAGGTTGCAGTGAGCTGAGATCTGACACTGCTCTCCAGCCCGAGCGACAGTATGATAATCCATCTCAAAAAAGAAAGAAAAGAGAACTCATGACTGAGCATACCATGTAGTTTCTTTTTGTCAAATTAACATGATCATTTAGACTCACATAGCACAAGCATATTGTTTTGCACATGATAGGTGCTTATTCAAATCTGATTTTATTATTTTATTTAATTTAGTTCAATGATAAATATCGTATGGCTAATGATTGATTAACTGATCATTGTCATTCTACATCCCTCAAGAATATAGGCTCAGTGATGTTTAAACTGAAAATTCATGTTTTTTTACAATAGTTGTGAAACGACAAGCAAATAAGACATTTTCTTATAAATAGTGAAGATCATTTTAAATGACTGTACATACAATGACACAGAAATATATAATAAGAGAACATACATGCGACATAACTTCAAGATTTCCAAAACTCATCTAGTCATGTATATCCTCAGAAGCTTTATTCTGCACCAGAAATATCTGCCATTTTTCTCTTTTCAATTATTAAATATATTGCATTTTCAGAGGATCCTTGTATAGATGGAAGTACATTAAACAGAATGTGCAGCAGTTTATCATTTTAGGCTTTGTGATTTCATTTAGAAGATTAGATATTTTTAGCTTTCTTCCATAGATTAGGAATATGAGAAACATATAACAGGGATGAGTAATTTTTGATGAAAGCATGTGTAGTTTTGGTAAAGTTCTGAACACATATTCTGTATATATTCTGAAATGGCATGCAAAAATGAGGTGGTAGAGAGTGCTCCCCTGGGCAGCCAGAGGGCAAGCTCATGAGGACACTGGGTTTCTATTAGAAGTTATTTTAAAAAAAGGAAACAATTACTAAAATAAGATTTCTGCTATGTCATTGTTATGAGTTGAATTATGCTCCTCTTTCAGTTCTTATACTGAAGTACTAATGCTTAGTACTTCAGAATGTGACTTTATTTGGAAATAGAACCTGTAAAGATGTAATTAGGGTAAAATGAGGCCATATGCATGAACTCTAATCTAACACGACTGGTATCCTTATAAAAAGAGGGGATCAGGACACAGATGTACAGTGGGAAAGCCATGTGAAGACACAGAAGGAAAACAGCCTCTGCAAGCCAAGCAGAGAGGCTTCAGAAGAAACGACCCTGCTGACAACTTGATCTTGCTGATTTAACCTACAGAAGTGTGAGAAAATAAATGTCTGTGTTTAAGTCACACAGTCTTTGTTATGGTAGCCCTAGCAAACTAAAATCATCTTTTAAAAAAAAAAAAAAAAAAAAAAAAAAAAAAAAAAAAAACAAAAAAAACACACATTAGCGACAAAGAAAAGCCACTCTCTTAAGCCTACTGGCATCTTACAAAATTAATGACTTTAAGCATAATTTACAATAGTCCAATAGAGTCAAAGAAGTAACACAAAAGACATCGCAAACTTGAAGGTGAGAAAACGAAGGGAATGACAAAATAGAAATAAGGGCTCCAAGAGACAAGATCAGAAAAATTGTGAATGAGATTGTTTAAATCAGAAGAAATGAAACAAGCAAAAAACGTGTATGTAGTCACAGTGATAATACTGCGCTATAATTACAAATGACATAAAGAATATCCAGTGAAATCAGACATGATGTCTTGATCTTTCAAATAATGGACAACAGGACAAGGTAGACAAATTAACTTTCAAGACATGTCATTATAAGAAAAGATTTTTTAAATCTTACTTGGAGTTTTGCAGAAAGTGAATTCATTTGAAATCAGTGAGAAAAGGCATTAACATATTTTTACAGCATGCAATTGTATTGTGTATTTATCCCATATAAATCATTAAATTTGGCTTTCAAAAGTGCAGTTAAGAAAAGAATTAATTTAAATATATATGTGAATATAGTCTGTAGCATACTCATATTGTATTCTCAATTCGATGCTACTAAATGATTTCTTAAAACAGATTTTATTTTCTTAATTTTTCTGCTACTTACCCTATTTATGTTCCTTATAACTGAAACAAAAACTGACAAATTGTGGCATTTCTAAATGATTTAATTTTTAATTCCATAAGCATGACAAGAGGACACGAAAATCAGTATGAAAGCCATGGTAAAAATAAACAGGAAGGGAATAAATACAACGCTGTGGGTTAATTTAAATGAAACAGTATTTGAAAGATTTTTTTAAATATGGGGAAAGTAATTTTTCTTGTAAAATTATTTTCCTAAGTATTCCTGAGCAAAAAATATATAAAAGTAGTCAGCCAATCCTAGGAAAGAAAAAATTAACATCATCTCTTTATCACAGAGATCGTTTCTCTATCATGGCAGTTTACATCCTGTAGTAAGTGTTTTTAAGTTTTCCTACTTGGACTGAGATTATTTTTTTCTTTTGAACTTTTGATCTTCAGTACATTCTCTTGCTGAATATTATAGTACATTACAATGTATATCTGGATATTTTCTATGTCACCAAAGGGTTAATTAGGGTGGAATGCTTTGTGGAATATGTCATTTGGGAACATTAAGAAGCCATTGCAATCCAAGATAATTCGAAGGAAAAACGAAAGGAAGAACTAGTGCTGAATGTCTTAAATAAACATTATTCTCAGTCATCTACATGTCTGAGGAAGTTATTATAATGGAGCCATGAACTTAAACATAAAAAGTGATTATGATGCTGATTTTGCCAAGAAAAAAATGAGGATTATGCAAAAAATCTCTTCCTCTTTCTTTCTCTCTTTCATTCTTTAAAAAAAAAAATCTAACTATAATAACATGATTACAAACTTGACCTAACGTCTTGGGATTCCTGAGATAGTTTATCTCTCTTTTTAAGGGTACCATT
Source organism: Plecturocebus donacophilus (assembly GCA_004027715.1). Classification (NCBI taxonomy): domain Eukaryota; kingdom Metazoa; phylum Chordata; class Mammalia; order Primates; family Pitheciidae; genus Plecturocebus; species Plecturocebus donacophilus. Next base: position 36,859 of record PVKP010017729.1, on the reverse strand, counting down.
GTTCAAAAGCCTATCGTATAACTGGAAGTATGTTAGATGTCTCCCAGAGATGATCTTCAGCTCTCAAAACACACTATAATACAGATATTATTTTCTTTGGGGCTAACTGGTAGATACAAGAAAGATTGTCATTATTGGGAACATTGTGTATCTTTTCTTTTTTCTGGGAACCATTATTGATTTCTCACTAGACTCACTTTATAGAGTATGAGGGTTTCACTCTCTTTGAAAAATACTCAGAGTTTTAAAAGCTGACTTACTTTCTATAAATAAGAAAATATAATTTTACATCCCCCTATTTTGTTCACTATGTGGCTCTCTATAAAACATAAACAACTGCAGCTTGAGCCTGCAGATTTCACTGAGAGCCTAACCTCTTCGTTAACAGTAAACACAGCTCAATAAGACCTAGCCCAGAAGTCATTCTTGGTGAGTATCTCAGTGATCCATCATGGGAATACTAAAGTTTCCCTTAAGATGATACTCTATCTAGTAAGAATTACAATTCTTATTCTCAAGCATATTTTTTAATGGGCTATTGAAGCATTTTTTAAAATGGGATATTGAAACTATACATGCGTTCACTTTTTCCTTGAAGAAGGCACCTAAACAACACATTACCCTCAGAAACTTTCCTTGAGCATTTTTATATTTTGAAATTTCTCATCCAATTATTACCTTTACGATAACATTTCTGTCAAGGGGAATTTCTTGGATGCAAAACATAATTTTTTTCAAATTTATCTTATAAGTTGTTTGGATTAAGACACTGTTCAACCTTTTACTGAAATTCCATAATGGATTTAAAAAGATAATTTCTCAAAGTGCCTCACAAAACTAGAGTGTGTCTGAAAGCTGAGAGAGTCAGGGTCCATAAAACTGAATTGATAAAGACTAAACTGATATTCTTGTAAGTAAAGATTATCAAATTTACCTGCAGCACCTATGAAACATTTTTTTATCTGTAATAAGCTTCACAGTTTCTTCCTAGGAAAATTTACCTTGTCATGGTTATATTCACAGTTTAAATGTATTTCTCGGAATCATCATGAATATAATCTAGAATTAATCAAATGCATGTACTAAGAATGAGGGAAATAATAATAAGATGGCTTTATTTTGTTTCCATAATTGCAGGCCACTTGAAGTAACTAAACAAAGAAATGGGACCTCCAATGACAATTAGGCCATATGAAAGTCTCAAGATGACAAGTACCTCATTCTGCTTAAAGATACCAAAAATAAGGTCATATTACTTGGCATTTTGACATTGGCATTGCTACACAACAAATATGTCTTACTTTTGGTCTACTCATTAATGCTGTTAAATATTTAAATGGAGAATATGTATATATGTACATATATATCAAATTGATAGATGTATACCCAAAATATTTTAAGTGTTAAAAGATTTGATTTCTTAGAATATTGTAATATAAGTTAGTAGAATTTTACCACATTTTGCTCTAATTACTTATTTAAAAATAACCAAGTAGAACTCTCAAAATCTCTTTGCAAGTGATCAAATAAAAAGTTGTTAATTTTAACAATTTATTTTCCTACTAATATTGGTATATCATACAGAAAACTACAATAAAAAATTCAATTTTTAGATTGAAAAAGAAAGGCACAAGTTAAATATTTCCCTTTCGATCAAAGTGCCATGAACTTGAAAGGATTTGCAAAGTGGAAACAGGTGTAGTCAACTGTTAGAGTATTTTTAAAATTGTTTGACACGTTATAATAGTGTGATCCAAAACTGAAACTTGACATTACTCTAAGCATTGGAAGATCATAAATCACTTTAGACAGCACACCGTGGTCTCAGTTCTTTCACACTGAAAGTATTTTGTAACTGTGATAGTATTATGCATTAGGAAAATAAAAATAATACAAAGTTGAAATAATAAAATTAAAATTTAACTTTTTCTCCATATGTGATATATATTATACAAAATTCCATATTGTTTGTAAAGCATTTAAAGATATGTTTCTGCATTAGCACATTTAGATATTTTATTAAAGGCTAGACATTTTTGAGTGTCAATTTAAAGTGGACTTCATGCACATTCATGTTTTATATTTGATTTAATTGATACATAATTAAAATTGCAAAGGAAGGAATACTTCAGACAAAAAGTTTATATTAAATTTATTTTTGTAAGAAAGGACAATTTCATAGAAGTGCTAAGAATTTCACTTTTTGAAATGTTGTTTTTCCAATGATTCTAACTTTTTTTTACAAAAATAATCTTATAATAAGTTTACTTATCACTGTTACCCCATAGTGATACTGTGGGCATAGAATAATCCAGGTCAGAAAAGTAGCAGACAGAATTCCAGTTACTTCTCCAGCTCTCTACGTTCATGTTGTCACTCCAAGTACAACCTTTCAAAAATTAACAATTTTGCTAAATGCTTAAGATTGCTTTACAATGCTGGCTCAAAAACAACATGTACCAGCTTTCATTATAAGTAGCAAGAATACATTGGCAGGGCGCGGTGGCTCACGCCTGTAATCCCAGAACTTTGGGAGGCAGAGGCCGGCAGATCATGAGGTCAGGAGATGGAAACCATCCTGGCCAACACGGTGAAACCCCGTCACTACTAAAAATACAAAAATATTAGCCAGTCGTGGTGGTGCGCACCTGTGGTCCCAGCTACTTGGGAGGCTGAGGTGGAAGAATGGCTTGAACCCGGGAGGCAGAGGTTGCGGTGAGCCGAGATTGTCCCATGCACTCCAGTCTGGGGACAGAGCAAGACTCCGTCTCAAAACAAAACAAAAAAAGAAAAAGAACAAATTAAACCATTTCTTTTCATCAAAAGTAGATATTTTAACATGAACCAAAAATATTTAATCTTGAAAGAAATTTGGTTAAGCAATTTGCCTTAATTTAACCTGAATGATGTATTTAATGACATTACTCATGACATACAGGATATATCAAATTCTCAAAGAAATTTAGCAATCTTATTATTTAATTTTATTTTTGTCGATGTTCACTTGTTTGGGATTTTCCCCTCTCTGATTTTAAGACAGTTACTGCTGGAGGTTTGTTCAGTTCCCTCATTTCTTTTTAATTCCCAGGTCCACTTCAGTCAGATAAACATATTATACTAATAATAAAATTCAGTCTTACAGCTATTTTTAACATTGAGCTATTGTTTCCTCATGCTCAATGATACTAACAATACATGCTGTAATTTAATGTTTTTCTATTTCCTAAAGAATCTCTTCCTGTTATATAATTTTTCTAGATCTGAACACATTTCATGGATTGAAGGCATCCAAACAGTCTCTAGCAGGAAAATATATAACACACAGTCCTTTAAAAGTGCATACAGTAACAGCTGGGATTTATAACAACAAATGAAAGGAAAGATGAAGGAAATATACAAATCATAACCTTCAAGAAACACATAAATCTTTATGAAGTCTTATCATAACTCAGGCAGAATGTTATCCTTTCAAAATCTGCCAGATCACCCCAGACATTATATCCAGTTTGAAAACTCAGGTGCTTTGAAGTTGTTATCTTTGAAGTCCTCTTAGCATTGGAGTTTTGGTCACTCCTCAGATCACAGCAATTTATGCATTAGTTCTACGTGGTCCTATTGTTTTCCTATGCCAGCTATTGTGTCTCTGTTCCTTTAGTGAAAAAGCACATAATTTTGTTCTCCGTGATAAATAATCTGAAAACTTTGAACACCTTCGCCCAAAAACATTAATAAATGTATAAACAGTAATAAATGACTTGGTTGATTTGCAAAGAAAAAAGAATATTTTTCTTTCAAACTACTGTCTTCATTTCTCTTCCTTTCTTTTAAGTAACTCACAGTCTGTACTGTTTCCTTCAAACCAACTCTGACTACTTGCTTTTTGTTGCTTTCAGGTAATATTTTGGCCAGAATATGCAGACTTTCTGGTCTTCTCATATTAATTTGTTTATTCGTTCAAATGAAAATTGATTCGAATGTCTACTAAGTGCCACTATTCTAGGAGCTAGACACCTTAGTGAGCAGAATCACAGATGATTAAGAAGCTTATATTCTAGTGGGGGAAAGGCATTAAAAGTGAATGATTCTATGGAAAAAAATGAAAATAATCAAGCATGGTAAGGAAGATCAGAAGGCCCACGTTAGGAGTGGGAGGCAGCAAGAAGGGATAGAAGGGGCAGGCAGGACTTAATACTAATTATGATGAGGGCAAGCCTCCTTGACACGGGGAGATTTAAACAAGGAGATGAGTTTAGCCAAATTGATATCTGGAAGATGAACATTCCAGAACAGACAAAGCAAAAACCTTAAAAATAGGAACATACCTGGTAACATTCACACATCAAAGAAGCCAACGTGCTGAGCCACTGAGCTTGTGCAAAATGGTGGGAAGAGCCAGGTGAGGGAGGGGCGAAGGCAGACTGTTAGAGGCCGTGACAGCCACTTTATGGCATATTTTAGAAGGATAGCTCAGTATCCAGGAAAGAGATCGTGGTGATTGGGAAAACAGAAATAACAGCAGTGGATATGTTTTAAAGATAGAGTCATCATCCCTTCCTGACAGAATAGATATAAAATAAGAGGAACAAAAAAGATAATTACTGCTCCAAAGATTTCAGCTTAAACAACTACAAGAAAGGAAGTAAAGGGGATTTTCAGGGAGCAAGAAGGAAGTAAAGGAGCAGTATAAGGACAGAATATTTGAAATTTTACGAAACTCTAAACATGCTGCTTTGTGGATGTCTATTAGACAGTCAAATGGAGATGTTAAGTAGACAATTGAATATATGAGTTTGTGGTTTGAGAGCACAATCTGACCAAGGGCATTAAAAATTGGGAAGTCATCAGCATTTAAATAGTATTTAAAGTTATGAGACTGGAGGAGATTACCATGAGTCTGTAACACACACACACACACACAGACAATCTAAAATCTGAACTTCAGGGCATGTCAATGTTTTAATGGGTCGGGCAAAGAATTGGGAATCAGGAAAGGCAACTGAGAATGAGCATTCAGTAAGTTAGGAAGAAAGTCATCAAGTGCAGAGTTCTGGAAATAAAATTTTTAAATATATATAAGGAAGAGAGAGAGAACAACAACATAAATGCTGCTGATAGGTTCAATACTTCCAGTAAATATGGTTATTTATTTTTAGAAGTTAGCTATGTGAAAGCGGAACTATTTTGTTCTGAAAAGTGATGATCCAGCCACCAACCAGCAAAACTTTTAAAGGAAAGGGCTATCAGAAATCATAAAACTGTTTCTAGCATTACTCTACTGTATTCTGAAGCTCTGATTTTGATAAAAGATATCATCACTCCATGTATGTGACAATATTCAAGTTGGATTTCATTCCATATATGTGACAATATTCAAATTGGATTTCAGCAGCCAAGATTTCAATGATACTGGTGGCTACTGAATCTGAATCTACAAGTTTTAACATCCTCCAAATGCTTTTTGCTCTTGAATGGAAGAGATTTTGCAGTAAAAACGATCCTTAGCTCATTCTTCATTCTCTGAAACCTTAGAAGCTGTTCCAACGTATGTTCAATAGCATATTTATGACTATGACTGACTCCAGAAAACTGGTTGTATTTAATCCTTTCATTATTACCTTTGGGAAAAGTACCCAAATCCATACTTGGAATTTTTTTTCTAATACTGAAACTAAAAGGATCGTAACAAAACTTTGACACAGTAAAGGATGTCTGCAAATGCCAATCATTTTCCAAAGGGGTTTTGGGGGAAGTTAGTGATGAAAATACTTCCTAAGTGCTTTCTAAATATTAATACTGCCACATTAAAAGAAAAAACTAAAGGCATTCTTAGACTATTTTGAAGCATGAATTTATGTTTGGCACACGATCTTCACTGACTCTCTCCCCATGGCCCATCCTAAACCTAAGATGTCCAGACAAAATCTTGCCGTATCAGCAAATATTACTTAACTAGATTTTATAATAGCCCTTCTAGCTTTTACTTTAAAAGACTATCAATTACTACTAATCACTTAAAAGATTCCTTTTAAAAAGCAAAAACATGAATTCCATCATAAAACTGGTATATATAACTTTTGGTAAAATAAAGATTCTTTTTTAAGGAAAATTATGGATACAATCAAAAAAGCAATAGTTACATTTGAATAGAAAGTATTAATATCATTTATTAAATATATGATACATTCAGACACTGTCCAAAATCCTTGGTATACACATCTCAATCAATTGTCAAATTATCCTTTGCCTTGGACACAATTATTATGCCCACTTTAAAGAAAAGCAGTAATCTTGTGACTACACTATTAGTCACACCTAACAGTGGAAGTGAATACTGCCCCTTGAAAAGCCACTGTAGTATTTGTAGCTCCAGAACAATAGTGTCAATCCTGAACTTGACATTTCATGTTTATATCTTTTTGAAAAATAATTCACTTAGCCACTTGAGCGACTTAACTTCTTATTCTGTAAAAGTGATATTATCTTTAATTTTAAGTGCATTATTCTTGAAAAACATATAATGTAAAATTTAAAATTATAACAGCAAAACATAAAATTCAAACGCTGCTGAAATATATAAAGTAAAATTTTAAATTCTTTCTTGTGGTAGAGGCATTATTTCGAGTGCTCCAGAGGAATGAAACCACTAAGGTGTGTATGTAGATTTATCTTAAGGAACTGGCTCACCTGAGATTTGAACTCACTGTCAAGTCTAAAATCTGCAGGGCAGGCCAGTGGCATAGAGACCCAGGGAAGAGTTGACATTGCAGTCTTGAGTCCTCAGGCAGTCCAGAGGCAGAAATCCTTCCTTTTTGAAGGACTTTGGTCTTTATTCTTAAGGTCTCCAACTGATGGATGAAGCCAATCACTTATTATGGAGGGTAATCTGGATTACTCAAAATCTACTGATTTAAATGTTTACCACCTTTTAAAGATACCTTCATAGCAATATCCAGACTTGCATTTGACCAAACTACTGGACACCATGGCCTAAGTTAACACACAAAATTAACCATCAGAGTCTAATTCTTGTCATCTTGGTAACCCTATACATATCCTTATATCATCCTTAATTGCACTTGATTATTAAAATCCTCCTTTGCTGAGGTCATAATTTAGTGAGCATTCTAAATATTTTTATGATGGGGCACAAATATTTTTATGTTTTTCTCCTATTCAGAGAGGTATATCCACATGGCCTTTCCCCAGACCTCCTTGTCATCAATTTTCTGATTATGTTACTTACAAGTTTCTAACCATCCATCTGAATCATTGAATCCATGTACAATCACATATTTGGCCATTTCTCTTCTCAAGCTAAATGAATAACCAGGCACACTGCTTAAATTTCTGCTCACTGGAATTCTTTTTTTCATTATTAACCTTCATGGATGTTCCAGAAAGGGCCTTTAGTGCTGCATCTGTCTCCTTTCGGGTGGTGCTATCATCCAGAACCGTCTGTAAACCAGGCCCCAGTGTTCTCTTCCTGTGTCAGCTGATCACAGGGAACTCCCCATGAGGCCGTAGGTCGAGGCTGGGAAGGAGAGGGCGGTGTAGGAAAAGTGGGGACCATGAGCATTTGGTCCATTTCCGTTTGTAATTTATGCCTTGGGGACCTGCTTCAGCCCAATCTCATACATTACTTGCATTTGATGATGGAGTGCTGCTGTGCACATTCAACTTTATGGCTTGGTGGGCCCAGACTGCGAAGGACAGCTTGAATTGTACAGTAACTTGATGTCCCATGTTTAAGCAATCAGTCTCTACTAAGGATCAGTAGCAAACCAAAGCTTTTTCTCAAAAAGAGAATAGTTATCCACAGAGGATAGCAGGATTTTGTTCCAAAATCTGAAGCGTTTGCATTGTAATTCGCTTACAGGGGCCGGATTAATGCTTCAAGCAAAATTTTTACCTGCCACTGACACTTCATGCACCAGTAACATGCTGGATAATATGGTCCAAGTAGCAGAACAGCTGGCAGAGCACTCTGGACCTTTACAGAGACTTCTGTTCTGGGCCCCACTCAACAGCTTTCTGGTAACTTGGCAAGTCGACTAGAGAAGCACACTCCGATGAAGAAAACGTTGCCTCCAAAGAGGCCCACCAGGCATTGTGCCTCTTTCCTGGTGGTAGGAGGGGCCTGTTGCCGCAACTTATTCTTCATCTTAGAAAGGATATCTTTACGCGACTTATACTACCGGATTTCTAGAAATTTCCCTGAGACAGAATTCCCCTAAATTTTTGTTGGATTCATTTTTCATCCTCTGACATGCAAATGTCTTACTAGTAAGTTTCAAGGAGTTACTACTCCTTACTTACCAGTTCTAATCAGCATAATGTCATCACTGTAATGGACCAGTATGATATCTTGTGGAGAGAAAAGCAATCAAGGACCCTGAAAACTAAATTAACAACCTAGGGATGGGAAATGGGTATACTCTGAGGTAGGACCTTCCCAATGAAAGCAAACTGCTTCTGGTGGTTTTCATTAATAGAGATGAAGAAAAAAATTATTGGCCAAATCAATAGCTACACATGAGGTATCGGAGGATGTGTTAATTTTCTCAAGCAATCTAACTATATCTGGTACAGTAGCTGTAACTAGAGTCACTGTCGTGTTAAGTTTACAGCAATCCACCTTTGTTCTCCAAGATCTATTTTCTATTTAGGCAAGTTTGTTGGGGATACAGTGATAGTCACCACTCCTGAATTTTTCAAGTCTCTGATGTTGGCAGTAATCTCTGTGATTTTACTATTTTCTTCGGAAGAGGAAGTTCTAGTGGCTTTCAGTTGGCCTTTCCCACCATAAAATACATCACCTTATAGGTCAAAAAAGTGATGTGTGGATTTTGCCACTTGTTCAATTATGCATTCTGAAACCAGGGAAGTAGCTGCAGGATAGTTTCAGAGACTCACTGAACCTCACTGTGAAATGGACACGAGCCAAAACATAACCTTCATAAACCCTACTCTGACTGGTGGATCACCATGGCATTTGGTGTCTCCTAGAAATTGTATCAGTTCAGAGCCAGTGTCCAGTAATCTCTGAAAATCCTGATTATTCTCTTTTCTCTGATACACAGTCACCCCATATGATAAAAGGCAAACGTCCCTTTTGGGGAAGGCTGGAAGAATTATTGGCAGGGTAGCTGGGAGGCCTCAAAGTTATTCCACCTTCCTTCACTTGAAAAATTTGGGCTTTATAAACTGACTAAAGTCTGAGAATTGATTGAGGGGTCATGGCTGTCTATTTTTATGATTTGAGTTAAGCTTTTGTTCATTTGACTGTAGTGCTTCTACAGATCAAGTACAAATTTAGTAGACTTCCAATTTATTTCACTTCTAGGAAAGTGATCAACTAGCCAATGTCATAGACCTCTGTGAGTCAGACTGTTTCAATTACTGCTTTGACTCTGCTGTCCATTATAACCACATCCACCTGTTTTGTTTTGTTTAAGACAGACTCTCCCTCTGTCTCCAGGCTGGAGTGCAGTGGTGCGATCCTGTCTCCCTGCAACCCCCGCCTCCTGGATTCAAGCGGTTCTTCCTCAGCCTCCAAGTAGCTGGGACTACCAATTTAGGGGCAGCAGTTCACACAGCGATTTTTGACCTGCAGAGAAGAGTGATCACGGAGCTCTTCGATGAGGCAGAAGCTCCCCTCACAAATTTATTTCTCATATTTGTGGCAATAAGTATGTCCTCTGGACTCTTCCTGTGGTTAGTGAGGAGGTCTTGCATGATATATTCACTCTTCTATTTCTATTTCCCAAGCCTTCGGACTCCTTTTTCAACTGTATGTGAAGGCAGTTCTGGCATGTTAAATAATTAGTGTAGGTCAGCTCTTGTTCATGTTTCAGCTAACCAGCTAAACAATTAGAGGCTTTTCTGAGCCCCTGAGATGCAACATTAGATCAACAATCTCTGCTTAGTTTGCTTAATTTGATAAATTTGGCTTGTTTCAACTTTATGTATTTTTTACCAATATCCCACACTCTTAATATCCATTACCACACATATTTTCCATTTTTATGTCTGGATAAAATTTTATACCATATAATTTTGTTTGGAGTGCAGCATACCTCCTCACGATCACAGTTTATATCTGTCTTAGTCCATTTCTATTGTCGTAAGAAAATTGTTTAGATTAGGTACCTTGTAAACAGTTGAAAATTGTTTCCACAGTTCTGGAGACTGTGAAGTCCAGGATATGGTTACCAGCAGATTCAGTATCCGGTCAGGGCCTACTTGTGGCTTCGTGGAACAGCAGCTTCTCACTGTATCCTCACATGGTAGAGGGGAAAGGCGGGTCTGGAGCCTATTAATAAGAGCACTAGTCTCATTCATCACGACACCAACCTCATGACCTAACCACCTCCCAAAGGGCCAACCTTCTACCACCACCACATTGGTGATTAATTTTACTTATTTAATTTTGGGGGAATGCAACCATTCAGACCGTAGAAATACTTCATCTTTCAGGGCCTTCTGGGACTTGAGTCTAGTTATAGATGAGAACCAAAGCAGGATTCTGGAACTGTGTCTGGTGGTAAATCAGCAGTATCTTATAAGGCAACTCCCTCATAGAAGGTCATCACAGTTTATTCAGACAAATTAGTGTTAATCGCCTCTGTCGCTGGGGAGGGAAATCGCTACCTCTACTGGTAAAGAAGACCCAGCAGAATTGAGAAGTTGACTGTCCTCATCTTCATCAGTATGACCACATTTCACTGTCTAGTGTCTTATGCCTTCCCAGTCAATGCCCTCACTTTACCAGTAGATACCTTATGAGGTTGGTAATTAAATTTGTGTTACAATTCAGTCACGAACAGATGAGAATCTGGGTCTGGTTTTCAGCCCTTTCTCCTTTGGACTACAGAAGATAAGGTTTTCTTTTGAGCCAGGCAATATTGCCTTTTAGATAATTCATGTAGTGCTTGAGCTGGAAATTCAGCCCTTTGAGCTCATACTTTTGTGTATCCACTTTTTCCAGCACAATTAGGAACAACCAGCCAACTTCACTTTACTTGTTAGTTTGACAAAAATCTTCTAAGATATCAAACACATAGTCACCCAAAAAGTTGCCTGTTGTTAATACTTGAACAGACTATCTAATGATGATATTTTGCATATTTCTATTAACACATCACACCATGGCTATCAGTGTTCTCTTTCCTGCTAGAAAGAGTGCCTTTAAATATAATTAAGTGAGAGAACTGATTCTAGAAACCCAAGAACCAATTCAAAAAACTCATTTTTAAGATTTAGTTTTTATAAAATCAATCTTAGTACCAAAATTTGTATTAGTCAGGGTTCTTCAGAGACAATCAATAAGTTGTATACAAAATCTGTGAGCAGACCAGCAGGATGGAGACCCAGGGAAGAGTCGATGTTGCAGCCTTGAGTCCCAAGGAGGTTCAGGGGCAGAATTTCTTCCTCTTTAGGGGAACACTTTCTCATAAGGTCTTCAACTGATTGGATGAGGCCAACCCATATAATGGAAGGTAATTTAAGTTAGTCAGATTTTACTGATTTACATGTCAATCACTTCTAATAAATACCTTCACACAACATATAGACTTGTATTTGACAAAAAAACTGGGCACCATAGCCTAGCCAAGTTGACACATAATGTTAATCACTGTACTATCCAATGTTTATTTTTCTTACATTTTTTCTTCTTACCAAGAGAACCTATATTTTGGAAAGAACAGACATAAGCCCAACTAAAACAATTATATATCTCATCCTCTCTTCTATTTATGGCCAATGAGATTTCATTGGGAATTTCTGAGTACAAATTCCAGGAAAAATCTTTAAAACTGTGCAGAATCTATTGGCACAGAATTTTGTCATTTTGTTTTGCTCTTCTTTATGCCAGAAGTGCAGAAGCTATGCATGTGGAGGGTGGGAAAAAGAAGGAGGAACTATCTTTTGAAATACAAAATGATAACATTGAGAATGAATGTCTCACAGGAAGTATGGCAGAGCAGAAAAATAGAAGGAAGGGGGCCTCTGAGGTCAGAGTGTACCTGCTCTCAACTGTCAATTTCTGGTCTTATTCAGTGTGAGAAAATTAAATTTTGATTTGATTAGCCCCTTTAATAAAGAGGCTTTTAATGCACAGACAACCTACACTAGACACTCCACTATTTCTTCAACAGCCTGAATAGTTTATTTTTTAATATTAGACAAACTTTTTCTCTTCTCTTTGAGGAAATGCATAATTACCTTATAATCAGGATTTTCTTATATCTAGAAATATAGCTTAGATGCAAATAACGTTAATATTTTCTTTGAATGGTGGCTGTAAATATTAGTTAATAAAATGCAAAAGGTTTTTTTTTGCAAAGGCAAATTTTCATTTTATTAACTAATATTTACAGAAAGTCAATAACAGTTTGAAATGTTTATAAAGGAGGAATAAATTAACAACTTGTTCAAGGTCTTCTACTATACGATTGAACTGGAACTGGAGTTCAGGTTCTCTGAGACTCACTTCAGTGCTATCTCAATTTGTTACACGAATTTTCTAAGAATTAAGGTTCTCAGAATTTTATATTTCTTAGGTAAATGATAACCCAATGGCTAGTTCACAAGAACAAGAGAGCAGGAGAATAACAGAGAGGGAAACTATTAAGAGATTAAATAATTATTAATATAGAATTTATATATAAGTACTTCTTAATTATATGTAATTATATAGTTATTAATTATTTCTATAACTTAGGGAATTAATATGAGGTACAATTTTATTTACACTTAGAAAAGACCAGCCCCACGCTAAAAATATTTCTTAAATAACTCTTTTCAAACAAAAAAAAATCTTTGAAGTCATGGGGTGTTTGTATTGTGGGAATGGGAAGGAAGATCAGGAGCTCCAGAACAAATACATGGATATTTGTTGCTAAAAGTGTCCAGGAAATATCACTTTGTGTGACATATTAAACTTTGTGTGAAATATTAAGTGCCATGGGAAGATTGTTTCTTAGATTATTAGAAGTATATACAATTTTAAAATATTAGAAGTCATTTCATCAAATTGCCTTATTCCCAGGGATTCTGAATTCCACAATATTGGAAGTATGTCCTAGGTTCTACCTCCCAGGCTCATATCTCATAATATGCATGAGACTGTAACTCCCATAGAAAGCTGATAGCTCTCTTAAACATGAAAATTAGATAAGAAGGTCAGACTTGACATGAAGAAGTCATCCTTGAGCAGAAGAGAATATAAATAACTCCCTGGAAGAAAAATGAAAAGCCACAACAAAATTTTCTCTCCACAAGAAGATCCAGCTAAAACCAAGTTAAATTAGCAGAAATGTTTCTCTTTTTGAAATGGGCGAATGTGCCACATTAAGTACCAATCCCTGTTCGGCCCTCTGAAGTTCTGAGTAAGGAAGACCCAGGAAGAAAGAACTGGAATGAAGAACTGCACATACAGCAACTAGAGTAAGCATTGTAAAATAAAAGATTGTTTCACATGCTACTTGAAACCTTGTCACTGGCTTCTCATTTTATCCAGAGTAAAAGCCAAAATGTTTATAATGCCCAATAGGGTCCCACAGACTTTACTCTCAATTTCCATTACATCACTGACATCATTTCTTATTAGTTACTGCTGCAAAACAAACCACCTCAAAACTATTTTTAAACCACACTTTATTAGTTCTTATGAATCCAGTGGTCAGCTGTGCCGCATCTGCTGCCGGCGAGTGGGTCCATCAGGGCTGTCTGGTCTAGGAAGGCCTCAGCTGAATGACTCAGCTCTTGTCCCACAGCCTAGAGAGGGCTTGTTTCATGGCAGAGTCAGGGTTCCAAGAGAAAGTGACTTTTACTAGCCACCCTTTGAATCTTTGCTGTGATACCATTGTCCAAAGCAAGTCACACAGCACAACCCGGAGTCAGTATTTTGGTGATCAGTACTATAAAGGGTATGGAGAAAGAAAGCTTAACTTATTATAGCCTTTAATAAAACCAGTCATTCACACTTTATACTTTTTACTTTTTTTTTTTGCTCACCTAGTCCCAATTATACTAACGTACAACACACCCATCTCTGTCTTAGAATCTTAACTTAGCTGTTACAACTGCTGGAAATGTTCTTCCCTAGATATTGACTTTGTTGACTCTCGTTTTCTTCCACTTTTTTTCTAACTTTACTTTCTTGATGAAACCTTGTCTACTCTTTTCAAGAAGACACACTGCAGTGATTCCTCTGCTTGTTCTTTCATTTTCTCATAACATACCTGAATTTCTAACTTAGAGTTATGGGGTTTTTGTTTCATATATAATAATTTTTGGTTTATTAGTATGTTGGTTTTGGGGTTTTTTTTGTCTATGTCTCTCCTCAGTAAAATATAAGCAGTGAACTTTGCTTATTGTATTTAATGATGTATCCTAAGCCTATTAATAGACTGTCTGGAGTCTGACAGGCATCAATTTGTTAAGCATATTAACATAATCAGATTTCTGCTTCTGTAACTTAAATATAAGAAATATGAACTTTGTGTATATATCACAAAGTGCACAACAATCAAAAGCTGAATGAAGAATAAACTATATAATAAATAATAATAAATTACAATAGAAAAAACAAATAATAAAGAGGTCTGCTTAGAAACTTCAAAGTCTCTCAAAAAAAATTGCCTTCGTATTGGAGAGAATCACAACAGGTGCAAGCTCAGGAGGTGGAAGCCAAAAAAAAAAAATCATTTTATCCAACTTCCTTATTCTACTAAGGAAGATAATTAAGCCTAAAGAACTTAAGTGCATTGAAAAATGTTGAAAAGTCAGCTAGTGGCAAAACTAGGATTAGAATTAAATCTTCCAATTACCACCACTATATTCTTTTCACTTTCTCAAATTGACAAAATCACTGCTCAGACAGAATTTATAACATTTAAATAAAAGTGTGAAAGAAGAAATTTCCAAAGTTATTGAGTAATTAAAAACACAGGGCTTTGAAAATTAAGTTTGGAGTTTCTAATTTCAACAAACTGAAATCCAATAGGCTGATATATTTGTTTCTCAAAAAGAGCGTAGATGGCTGTGGTTTAGCTCCACTGTATGTAAAACTGTCATAGAGGAGAGAGGTGCCTTACTGAATCTAAATTTACAATCTTCCTGAGCTAAATTATTGGTCTTTGCCAGTGCATGGGAATTTCATTTTCAGGATCAAAATGAGCATAGTAGAAACTATTCTGAGAAAGGAAAAGATTGTATCAACAATGATGTGAAGGAAGTAAAAGTTATCACTGTACGGAGATTTCTCTTTAGTCTATTTTTCTACTGAATAGTTTCAAAGAACTTTTTTTGCTATTTAAACAACCAGGGAATTAATTTAGCTCAGAGAAAAGCATCTAATAATTGTGGTTATGTTTCTACAAACTGAAATTTACCAGTGGAGCATAATTCTCCCACAGAGTTTTATAGAATGAGAATCTGGGTCAGTGTTTTATATTACTGGCCTCTCCTAAAAACAAAGTAATGTGATACTCCCTCATTGCTGAAACTGAAGACCAGGAAGTTAATAATTTTGTGACAAAGTTTATAATTTTCTTTCCCAGGCGTTTTACTCTCTTTGTCTTGTGACTTCTCCACCCACTTCAGTGTTATGGCTAATTGAGATATATTTCTATCTGATGAAAGCTGGATGAATCTTCCCTGGTGAAAACTTTATACATTTATAGCTATTAATGTCCATTTATTCAATTTCCACTTCACTTGGAATGAATTAGTTATTAGATTTTCTATACGAATTGGTAACAAAAAGTTCATAAAACTAATCATTTAAAGATTCAATGTTTATGTAGTTTTTAAAAATAGAATCTAGACAATCAGTTTAATTCCCTATTTTGCATCAATTAAGGAAATATTCTTATACCCAGCAATCACTGTAAGTCTATTCTTTAAAGTAAAATTAAAATTTTAGCATGATATGCAAATTCTCTCACATTGAAAGTCAATTACATTGTTATTAAAATGATTTGTGAAAGCTTGAAATGATGCCTGTTATAGTAAGAAGTCAAGTCTTTCAAACTCTGGTATCAAACTGTTTCCATTCTCAAGAAAACATTGCCTCATTTATTCAAAGTAATTTGATTAACTAACTGAAATGGTGGTATTCTTTACCCCCATGATTGTCTGAGCACGTGAAATTGTCCCTTTTAGAGTAAATAGTTTAAGATAACTATTTTCTAAATTTTGAAACTAGCAAAATTCTCATTTTCACGGTAGTATGCATTCTTATTTGAAAAAGCCTACTTTCATTCCAAGTACTTCAAACTTTATTTAAATGTAAATAGTATCCTGAAATATGTTCCTTCAATGTACAATTCTCAAATGGTGATATAAGCAGTTTAATACAAATTTTAAAAAGAAAGAATCAGATATGCAATGCATTAACTGGAAATTTTGCTAAGTTCATGAACTTCCTGAAACTACTTTAGTCCAAATATATTTTATACTGCATAAATAAAAGTTTTGTATTCTATAAAAAGGGAGGCAGATGTAATGATTCACCAAGTTGCCAAAAATATAAGCATGGTTGTATTCTCAGCCTTTTGGTCAGTTTTTAGTTGACACCATGAATCTCACTGGGTTATCAGTGCATTTCAGTAAGGGGTAAGGTGCAAAAATAATTGCAAAAGATTTTGCAGTGACTACCCAGGAAGGAAAACTGTTTCTACCACTTTCAAATAGTGTGTGAATCACCTGTACAAAGAGCTAGAATTGTCTTAAAACTTTGAAAGACTGAAAGTCACCCTCACTGCCATATTTTCTTCTGGGTCGGGCAATGAAGATATTTGTATTTAATTTAAAAGTCTTCTAAACTCACATATCAGGTTTTCAAATTATCTAACTTCTTAGTTCTTAAAAATTGGTTTTTAAAACCCTCACTCTTTCCTGTAAGAAAGTAAATGTCATAATAAAAATGTCAGCATAACCAAATCAGCTTTCAGCTTTGCCTGTAAAATTTTTTTAAAAGCCTTAGCAACAGGAGAAATATTAGAATTTGTGGCTATGAGTTTTCTCTACCTTTCTGTTTCTGTGGTGTGTTTAAGATGAACCACTGCAGACCAGAAGCATGGAACATATTTCCATCCAAAAGGACAGTAACCATAAGTATATTTTTAAAAATGGAAGTCTACAAACCTAGGTCATCTGGTCAACCTTGCCTTGAGGCATTTCACACAGAATGCAATTTATTCTTTAAATTGAATAACAGCCTCACAAGAGAATAACACTATAAAAATAGACAATACCCCTGCCCTATAGGACCTCAATATTTCTTGCTGCCAAATAAGAGAAAGTTCTTAAAGAGAGAACAGAAACCTATAACCAGAGTGGGAAATAATTTTGAAAGTACGTATTTCTCTACAAATGAGTAAGTATACAGGGAGAAAGAAAATCACCTCGACAGACTGTTTCAATAAGGAACATGCAAACTATATGGTCAGCAGCAATCTTTAGGACAGTAAGCCTACCAGTTTCATCTGGAAGAAGAACCGGCGCTTACGATCTTTAAGACAAGCAGGATATGGACAAATGTTTGGGAATTTATACATTTATTTTCTTATTTTTTATTTTTAAACAGAAAGCTTTGCAGCTTGCAACACTGGAAGAAGCAATTAGCAAGTTATTCACACGCTCCAGGGGTTAGATTTTTTTTTTTTAATTCGCAAGTTAGAGTATTTTCCATTTTATTGATCTTGATGGTACTCTCAATAATGGCAACCTAAGACTCTACATGTCAAATTCGTGACTATAAAATTTCATTTTACAGAGACATTATTAACATTAAATAAAAAGAGACAATATTTATTAAATGCGCACCGGGGTTGAGAGGGTGCTATTCTAAACACTATATTTTTTTTTAGCTCATGTGAATCCTTATAAAGTAAATTATTCTCTAACCCATTTTGTAGACGAAATAATAAAGAGCAGAGAATTTAAGTGATTTACCCAAGTTACACAACTAGTAATATTAGAGGTGATACCTAAACCCACTTAGGCTAACTCCCAGGGGCACCTGCTTTAACACACCACTGCAGCCTCGTGCGGTGGCTCACGCCTGCAATCCCAGCACTTTGGGAGGCCGAGGCAGGCGGAACACGAGGTCAGGAATTCGAGATCAGCCTGGTCAACATGATGAAACCCTGTCTCCACTAAAAATGCAAAAATTAGCTGGTGTGGTGGCACTCGCCTGTAATCCCAGCTACTGAGGAGGATGGGGCAGGAGAATGACTTGAACCTGGGAGGCGTCATCTCAAAGGAAAAAATAAAACGAAAAAAAAAACACCACTGCAGTTTATTATTCCTAAGAAGCTTGGTGAACTCAGAAAGAAGCCTAAAATAGATTTTAGCAATTTATAGTTAATTCTCTTTATGCTTTTCTTTTGTGATCTCTTACTCTATTGTTTCTACTCAAAATATATATATTTTTTTTGAGACAGAGTCTCACTCTGTTGCCCAGGCTAGAGTGCAGTGTCAAGATCCCTACTCACTGCAATCTCCGCCTCATGGAATCAGCCAATTATCCTGCCTCAGCCTCCAGAATAGCTGGATGACAGGTACTCACCACCCTACCTGGCTAATTTTCATATTTTTAAAAGAGACAGGGTTTCACCATGTTGGTCAGGCTGGTCTCAAACTCCTGACCTCATGATCTGCCCACCTCAGCCTCCCTAAGTGCTGAGATTACAGGTGTGAACCACCGTTCCCAGGTCTTCTGTTATATTTTAAGCTCAGAAAACAGTTCTGCCATGTAAAGATTGGACAAATGTTCATTTTAATAGAGGCCATAAAGACACTACTAAATAATCCAACATCTTCCTTTGTCCTGATCACTTTCTTGCTTGTACTTAGGGGAGTCCATCCAGAGTCATATCAATGACGGCTGCATTTATTTGGCCACGGGCCTGGGACCCTGACTCATTCTTGCCACCCCCCACATTCCCAGTCTCCTTATGGAATGGACACCAATTAGGGAAAACGACTTAGAAATATAAGAGGCACTTGGTTGACTAGATTGCTTACTGCCCTATTATACCAGCCTAATTCTGTGACCTTTCAACATGGAAGTAGAACAACAACATTGTACCTTATAAAACACTATGCCTGACCTAACTGGGTGCCCTAGACCTGCCTAAATTTGGAAGATTGGCAGCTACTGAAGCCCAATTTATTTGTCTCTCCCTATTAACATGTGTTAGTGAGAAATCACATGAGCTAAGACAAATCATAAAAGTTACAATCATCTTTCTCACATTTTGTGATACTTTTTCCAACCTTGACAAATATAACAAATGTATTATGAAGCAACCAAGAAAATATCTTTTGTATTAATGTATGAGTGTGTGTACCGTGTTTGTGTCTCTTGAGTGTGGTGGGGGAGCTGTGTGAAGTGAGAAAGAGATATTATAATAAAGCTATTTAGAGGAACGTGTATTTAGCAAAGAAGGAAATGAAAAGTAATACTAAATCTAACACTCAAGTAGACAAAGCTTAGACCATCTTCACAGGAAATAAATGAATAGTGCTAATAGCTGGATCCAATTTATAAGGCACTAAACGGAAATTATAGAAGGAAAGGAGATAATTAATCTTCAGCTAGAACAATGAAAGATCAGCTGTGGTATTATCACCTTCCAAGACTCTGGAGGTGCCTTGCTTTCCAATATATTAATCAAAGACTCTCCAGAATTAGGACGTTTAATTATTTGCAAGGATTCTTTGTATTTTTTATCTCTGCATGAAGTCACTGATTACTGTATATAAAGTTTTCCTTTCTTATCTACCGCATTGAGACTACAGTGGCAATATTATAGTCTCCGTGCACAGGAATGAAGATATTTTGTCTCAAAGTTGCTTAGAAAGCTGTCGGTTTCATGATTATTTGATAAATATGTGGTTTCAAATTGATTAAACAAAGCTGTGGTTTTTGGTGATTCTCAGATTATTTCATCTATATTTTTTAAATCTTACAATTTATAGCAAATAGCTTTATTCTTGTTTCAGTTGATTCAAATAAAGTCACAATAGTTAGATGTAGAAAAAAAAAGTCCAAAGATAATTTCATTTTGCAGGATATTATTTTAAATATGTATAATATTGAATATAGAGGGTAGTTTTGTATAATCTATACAATTTCTATAATATTTACAAGTTCATAAAAAGAATGGGAGAGTGGAAGATCACGACATCAATTCAAGGGCATTCTTCACCTTGCAATATCTAATAACTTTATTCTTAGATACTTGGTTAAAAAAAAATCTATCATCATCAAATTGACATCGTCATCAATGTGAAATTCGTTGGCCATTTTCCAGAGAACAAATTTAAAACATGAGTGTCATTGTTGATTTTTTTCCTGCTCTTGTTAAACAGACACTTTCCAATTCAGTTTCAAAAGACTATTTCTAAAGTCTCTAATATATTCCACTCCTTTCTGTTACCTTGACCCTGCCCTCTAGTGTATTTCACAAGTATTTATTTTCCTTTTAACTGTCTCTCCAACTTTAATATTATCTTCTCCGAAATATTTATTTTACAATAGTCAAGAAGTTTGATCATATGCAGATTGATTATGCCATACTTTTATACATGAGTCTTTCAAGTTTTCCCTTTGGCCTAGAAATAAGGCCCAAGCACCTTACCATAAGTTATGATGCTTTGCATGGGGCTTGTCTTGAGCTGACGGAACTCACCTACCCATCTGTACCTCCTATGACATTCTCTCATCTGTACTTTATTTCACTGAAGCTACCAAGTGTTTCCAGAGGTCCTGTAGACGTTTGCCTTTACTCACACTTCTTTATTCATGTAATTTTGTACCCCTCTCAATTGTATTATCCTTCGAAAACTTACACTCTTCTTTCAAGACCAAAGTAAAAACAGATGTTCTCTACCTGATTCTTACTACTCTCTCCAGAGTTAGTCCCTTAATTGAAATACTTCCATGACCGTATTCTTGTCAAAGGGCCTTATAATTACTTTATGTACCTGCTCTCTAGCTTTTGTATGCCCCAAACAAAGGCAGTGTTTAACACATTGTAGGTGCTCAGTTGCATTATATATCATAATGTCTTGTTAGTAGACTAGCATGCCCCAGCCACTTGTAACCTCAGTTACCAGAGACCCATCACTCTATGTTCATAAGCTCATGTCTAGCAAGCCCA
Source organism: Plecturocebus donacophilus (assembly GCA_004027715.1). Classification (NCBI taxonomy): domain Eukaryota; kingdom Metazoa; phylum Chordata; class Mammalia; order Primates; family Pitheciidae; genus Plecturocebus; species Plecturocebus donacophilus. The sequence continues at coordinate 15,680 of PVKP010017729.1, read as the reverse complement.
CTGTTTTCACATTCTTCTCCATAACAGTTCTACTACAATCCATATTTTTATGGAATAAAATTAAATGGAGTAGCTTTGTGTTAAGAATACAAAGAGAAAAGATTATTAATTTTAAGAAGCAGTTGTTAGAAGATGATTCTTCATAAGTCTAGCATGTCTGCATATTTCAAAAACAGAGATGTTTACTGCCCTTTTGTTCCAAACTACTTTTTCAGGTATGTTTACATAGAGACAGCCTTGGGAGATAGTGAATCTTTTGAGAGAAAAAGGTGAATTTGTTCATTGTCCAGCATAAGAAAAAATGCCTTCTTCCAGAGCGAAAGTTAGTCAGATTTGCTTGCAGCCCATCATAAAACATACAGGTTCTCTAAGCTCAGTGTTCTTCACATGTGACATAAATCACCTCTGTGAGATTTTCTTGAGGGGTGGGAGAAGGGAAAGGTGCACCATTGTGAATATGAGGGTCATATTCCTGCTAAGTGTTCCCTACTGTCCTAACCATTCATGAATGTCTAGAGGCTAAGTGACTCTTGAGAAGTAGGATTGAATTGAGCTACCCCAGTAGTGATGTGGCTGTCTGTCACTGTCCTCTAGGCAGGGGGAGGTAAGGATGTTAGCACGGCACCAGTCCAGCAAGCGTCACAGCCCTGGATGAAAGGCAGTGTGGCTGTGGCTGTGAGTCAGCAGTTCCCAGAACTGAAATAGACGCCATCAGTAATGACGATCTCGCCACCTGATACAGTTATTGAGTCAGCCAAAACATGGAAGTATTTTTTAGTTATGCCATGGGCTCACCTGGAATCAGTTTCAGCCCATTTACAACCAAAGGCAAATGTGCCATGCCTACTGATGTGGGTTCATTTTATCCTTCCGAATGCATCATCTGTCTCCCCACCTTTACCTTAAATTCAGTTGCGTTGTAGAGACTGATAATTAGGATGAGGTTTTCTCGTCCTTGAGACGTACCCAAAACCATATGCACTTGTGTAAGTACACTGGAAAACTTCAAGGACAGGAGAGACTCAAAGTTTATGGCTCGGTCGGATGTAAGCATCCACGTCACTGCCCTACAGAGCTCTGCAGAGACACGAGATGGCAAAATTCAACTCCTGCTATTTGGACAGGGTTTACAGTGAGGAAAGAAAACTAATCTGGCTTTGAAGATGGAGCCTTTGGGGCCAATTCAATGGACTGTTGTTGACTCTCTACATCTGAATGTGTGGTAGGATTGATGTTTCTGTTTGTACTTCTCCATCCTATAAGTGCCATAGAAGCTTCTTCCAATCAAGAAAGAGTCACAGTAAAGAATTGTTAGGGGGACAACCTCTCTTGCAATTTTCTACCAGTGTGGTTGGGTCAGAAATTAGCATGCGTGTCTCTAAAGTAATGTCCAAAGCTTTTACTATATAGAGGATGTCCTGATGGTTGGAAAGTTAGAAGCCCCATCCCAATAACCCTTATTGCAGTGTTCTCACCGCTTCAGCAAAAGTGGCTGCTAAATCCTGACAAAAGTATGTAGGAGCCTTCACACCCAATACTTTACTGAGATCATTTAGGTAGACTCACAATGCTCAATGCCTCCAGAAATCAGACTATCGTTTTGGATTCCCCATGACCGAAAAGAGACAGCATTTCCTCACTTGAGCGTTCTGCTTAGTTCTTTATATCAGCTCATCTACAAGTCAGCGTCCTCCAGGTGGGGCTCATCCAACAAGTTGTACTGGAACCTGTCCATCCAGCTGTGGAACCTTCTCCATCCAGCTACAGAACGCTCTCCACTTTTGCAGCCCCACCATGCTAATGTCCTCTTTGAGTATGAACCTCTGTGACTGATCATTTGGTGTATTAGAGACTGTAGCAGAGGAAAACAGCCTCCACAGCAGAGCACCTCATGATTCTGAGCTCATTATCCCTTTGGTACAGCTACTAGGAATATTTTTTACCAAATGTAGCTATCAGCTTGCCACGGAGACCTTTCCAAAAATCAGTGCCCTAACTCACAGAAGCTTTATGATTCTTTGGCCTGGTAGTTCCATTTTGAGGTGGGTCAACTCGTACTCAATAGATCGAGAGGTCAGAAGTGGCCAAAAAGTCTCATCTATCAAGTGGAAATGGCAAAGTCAAGAAAGCAGTAGGCTGGGCTGTAGTGATATCTCAGCCTTACATTAAAAATGAGCAACTCCCTACACATCCTGCAGCAAAGCCCCTGACTCATCAGACTCTTTACTCACAGAGAATTCTGTAAAAGCCTAGTCCTGATTCACTGATGGGTCTGGCTCACTCAACTAAACTGAGTCCAGTGATATCCACAGGGCTGTAGAAGCTATTCAGCCTCAGTACCAGCTCTACATAATCAAAACTGGACATGGTTACTCTGCACGGTGGAGAGAATTCAAGATCATTCTTATAGCCCTGACCAATAAATTCCTTGAGAAATCTTGTCGCTTAATTTATAATCATATTTCTACCGACTACAGTTTCTTGCAGCCTACTTGTTCTGCCATTGGGAAAACTACAGGCTGACAGATTAATGACATCATTCTTGAGGACTACAAAAAAGTCTATAGAAACAAACAGCAGCTACTTATCAAATTGCCTGAGTTGTTCAGATAGATGCCTCTAATAAAGGCCCATTATCTGAGAAGACACACTGAAATCAGATTGCTGATCAAGATGCATTATCCAGATTGCCATAATTTCTGCCTGCATCCATGGTTGTTCACCATCGTAGACGTGCATCCACCATTATAGATTTGACAGAAAGTAAAACATTCTATATTTCTCATGCAAAAGTTACTGATTCATTTGTGACTCTTGCTAAAAAATTGATTGTCTTACAGTGAGACATACTGCACAGGACATTCCTCCCACCCACTTATGCAGATTAGACTTATATCTCAGAGCTATCAGTGTTCCGTCACCATTGGTAAGGTTTTTATGTTACAGCCTTGCTCTTCCAGTCTACTCTGGCTAAAACATTCTGGTTTTTAAGCTAGTGAGTGATTATGAAGTTAAGTCTATGCACTTCCTTTACTTCTACCACCACCCCTTAGGTGCAATAATCCACCAGAATGATTTGTGTCTAACTAGAATTTCACATTCTGATGTGAAAAATGTTACATTCACAGTAAAGTTTATTACAGGAAAATGATACACATTCAAATCGGCCAAGAGAAGACGCACATAGCATAGAGTCCAAGAAAATTCCCAGTATGGAGCTCCCGTTGTCTTTCCCTATGGACATATGGACAGTGTCGCTCCTTCAGAATAAATGTCACAATGTGCATGGTATACTGTTCACCAGGGAAGCTCATCCAGGCTTTGGTGTTCAGAGTTTTTATTGGGGCTTGATCTCATAAACCTGATTGGCCACCCACATGGCTGACCTCAGTCTTCAGCCCCTGAGGAGGTTGACAAATACCACGTGACTCAAGCCCTCCCCTAAATCATACTGTGGCTCAAAGCCCCCCGGTAAACAAAGACACTTTTATTAGGCAGGACATTCCACGGACTTGAAGATTACCTCTGAGGGACCAAGAGCAAAGGCCAGACTTCTCTTTCCAGATCATCTGCAGTCAATGGGGTACCTTTTATTGGAAAAAACATTCAAGAATTGGTGAGGAGTCAAGATATTCAGTGGACCTTCCACACACCCTGCCATGCCTACGCATCTGGTATTACTTAGTTTTGGAATAACTTCCTCTAAAATCAACTCAAAACATTATCTGTTTTTAGCTTCTTCACCCTCTTTTGATCCACACACCTTAGTCAGGTAGTTTGGTCACTGAATGAGGTCATCCCAGACCAGAATAATGCCCTCTTGGTGACCTCCTGGGGGATAAGGGCGACAAAAGAGTAAAGGGTAGCTGAACCTAGTTTGAAAATTTGACAGTCTCTCCTGACCAGTCCTGGCCATGATGCTACTTTGTTTTTCAAAAGGGAAACCCCAGGTTGGCTTGGTTCTCTGTCTCCCTGATATCAAGAGAGAGACTTTGCTGCCCATTCAAAAGAAGATTCAAACATAAATCAGGTCCAGTTACCCGGACCTCTTGTTGGCTTGACATGGTCTTAGAGCATCAGGGTAATGACTATCTGGTACTACATTGCTTACTGAGTTCCGACAGTAGCCCATACAGGACAAAGTGGGGTACATATGGGTGTCTGGAGTTTTATAAAAATGCCTTGCTCCTTTTGCACATGATCCTTTTGGATAAAAAGGAAGAGTTTGAGTAGGGGATGATTGGGAAAATGATGAGGTTATGGCTACCGGAATGTGCACACTGATTTTGTGGTGATGAAGGGAGAGCAGCAAACTTGGAATCTGAGGATGGAACACCTTAGCTTTCAGAGAGAATGGGGAGGACAGAAAATGAACGATCATTTTTTCTTCTATAGAACTTTCCACATAAAGAAAATATCCCAGTGTAGATCTTCAAAACTTAACTTCAGAGATCAGTTATCCCTCTCCCAATGATTTAACCATGATTTGGCTTCCACTTCCCTTAATTTTCTCAAGATGTCTATCAGAAATGGAATCAGTTGACTCTAACTCCCAAAATACCAGTGTTTTCCCACCCATTCAGTGGAGCAGGGAAATGCCATGAAGCACGTAGTGTGGGAAACTGGTGGTTCCTCTAAAGTAAGGCAGACACTCAGTTATTCAAACTGAACTTGGAACCCTAAAGCCTACAGTCTAGCCAAGAGACTACATTTGGAAACACTTTAAACCTACGCCCCAAGACTCATGTAGATTCTACATGAGGAGCACCATCAGTTGTAAACAACACTGTCTTTCCAGGGGCATTATCAGGATTCTATTTCATGTGGAAGTCAGGTATTAACATGCTTCCCTCCCAAAAGCATGGAGATTTTTACTCTAATGGTGGTCGTAAGAGACCATCAAGTGTTTAAGGGACAGACCACCAGCTAACCCAGGAGGGCATGCAAGTCAGCCTGGACTCACTGCCTAGGGCTGATATCAGTGAGAGGAGTGCCCTAGACTTTATCCTTGCAGGACAAGGTGGCAGCTGGGCAATCTCTAGTGTAGCTTTCTGCATCCCACTTAATTCCTCAAGCCAAGTGAAAAGGTCAATGCAGTAAATTAAAAAGAAACCATTTGGCTTTCTAAGGGATACCATATGGCTTGTGAAGGAATGGTTGAGGTAAACAGGACATGTTGGTCCTTCTGTTTGGAGTCTTGCTGGGAATAACCTCAAGTGAATGCTGTATGGGACAAACTACACAGATCTAGTCCCAGATCTATCAGTCAGATTAACTAGAGTGTTGGACTCTTGGAAATATCTGCCATAGCAAAGACAACCCGGAAACAAGAGATGCAACGATTTGGAGATAATTCTCCATAGATATCTCTCATGGCTACACATTTTGTGAGCAAGCACACTAACTAATTTTGTTCTGGACTGTTTTCAAGGATGTCTGTAAAGCAAACAGCCTTGATAGATAAAGATAGTGTGTCTCCCTCTGAGACAGTATTAACAAACACCCTACAGGACAAAGATTGTATATGTCTTCTTATAGCTTGTTATAAAATATCTGGGGTTCCTAAGTTTAGGGTTCCTCATCTACATTATGTGCATGTAATAAATCTGAACCTGAGCCCTTATGCATCTCAGCACTATGAGAACTCAGGAGGAAGGGGCGCTGGCGTGTATATCATACTGTTTGCTGTGCTATGAGTAAAACGTCCAGAATTCATATAATAGCAGGTTAACTCATTACCTTACAAGTAGAGTCAAATCCCAGACCCTTATGCAATTATTGATAGCAATCAGCATATTGAAAGCAAATGTGTATTAGCTAGCACGTGGAGTAGGGAGAAATCCAGAATAAGAGGGGAGAAAAACACATATGATTTCCAAAGTTTTTATTGTTCATTTATGCACTTTTTACACCAATGGACAAACGTCCCCTCTCCATTAAGCAAAGGCAATATAAAATAATACAGTTCTCACTATCGAGGCTTCAAATGAGAAAAAATGCATGCACCTTTTTCTTAATTTGCAATTAGTTAAGACAGGCATGCTTTTAGTTCAGAGTTGTTATTTGGGAAATTTCCATTTTTCAATCAAATATTAATATACTAAATAACAGAATATTATTTATTTAGGAAAGTACTTTGTAGAAATTATCATTCGAGTGGAATTATAACTCTTAGTCTATTGCTTTGTCAAATGAGCTATACAAAATGTGTGTCTATAATGAATCATTCATACCATTTCAGAAATACTGGAAAAAGAAATACTACATGCAGGATGGAGTCCCATGGCAGTTCCGTTGAAACTCATGAGTGCTGTGAGTTTCTGCATTATACACAAATATGTGATCATTTAAATTGTTCTATGCATGTGCCTGTTTTGAAAGTATAAATGTGCCAGTAAGAATGTGAGAAATTAAGGGCTGTTATGCTTGAGGGTAACTATATCCATAAAATTATAAAACTTTTGTAATCTGGATCTTTTCCAGAATTGCTGCCAGTTTGAAATGTACATCACCTCTTGGGAATGGATAGCAGGAATATGTGTGCTGGGACATTTGAGTATAAAGGTCCAAAGGGGACATTGGCCTTGGGAACAGCTGTTTTTCGGCCTGACTTCATGTAAATATTAAATCTAATTTTTCCCAATTACAGCCGGCACATATGGATGTAATACTAGTAGGGGCATCTCATTTAAAAATATCAATATGGCTAATATATGTGGGTTCACTTCAAGTTTACAGTCACAGCCACATGAGGATAAAAAGTCAAATTTCCAGTGTCTGCTGTTGGCAAACATCCAAGTGAGATAATTCAGTTGGTTGCTGTTTTTATATCAAACAAATCTTACAACTTATTCTTATTGCTATATAATAGTCAGAAATGTTTTGCAAATATAATTTAAAGAATATTTCAGATCATAGAAATAATCTGTCCTCATATGCATTCTTATGAAAATATTTGTGTTAATGATTTTTATGAAACTTCAACATTAGAAAATTATTTCACTTCTTATATGTCTGCTAAATGTATATATATTCAAAAATGATATTTAAAATCCTAATTGTTAAACACTATATTAGTTTGAAATTTCTGAAGTGTCATTTTGCCATCCCATTCTAATTAAACATCAGCTTTTTTAATATGACTCATGAATTTCAAGGGATAAATTCTATGTCACCAAATGTTATTGTATATGTTTGCATTAGACTTTGTAAGGTAAAACTTTATTTGATTAATGAATATCTGTTTATGAAGCCAACAGTTCAATGAGTCCATCATTCTTAACATGATGGTAGATAAGTCTATCAGATTGTTAAACTTCCTAAAAGAAAAAAAAGAAAAGGAAGAAGAGAGAGAAGAGAAAGAGAGAGGGAAAGAAGGGGAAAGAGAGAGAGAGCAAGAGAGAAGAAAGCAAGAGAGAGAAAAAAGGAAGAAAACAAGGAGAAGGAGAGAAGGAAGGGGGAAAAGGAAAAAGGGAAGGAAGGAGGGAGGGAGGAGAAAGAAGACAAAGAAAGAAAAGGAAAGAAAGGAAAGAAAGAGAAAGAAAGAAAAGAAAGAGAGGGAAGGGAGGAGAAAAGGAAGGAAGAGAGAAAAGAAAGAGGGGAATTAAAGAAATACAAAACTGCTGTAAACTATCATCCACCAAATAGGGGATTTTATTTAATAGTTACAGTTCACTAAATGGTAAGCAGAATACGATTAAAAAAATAATACGCTTTCCATCAGAAAGTCATTTATCTAAGCAGAAATATTTAACTTTGTATTTAATTACCCATGCTTACACTTCTGAATGGCATGGAAGTTCAAGTGCATGGATAATAAACGAAAAAAGAATATACTAAATGAGGACACGGAGAGGATTTGAATGCGTTCCAGAGAACTCTTCTCCGTGAAACTCCCAAGTTTGATTAAAATTTCCTGCTCACTTTTAAAACTTAGAGTATTTACGATCTTGGCTTTGCCATTCAGTCATAGAATAAAGAAAATTATCTGCCCACCCCTTGAAAGGAAACGTTTTCTTCTCATCTTCTCTATCAGAGGAATTCTGTACCTCTTTTATGGTTCTTGTCGTCTCCTCACTACAGTTACTTGCCAACTCTCCCCTCTAACTGTACATTTTCTTGGGGATCCGATGTTTCTTTGCATCATCACCTTGCCTAGCAAACATCCTTATGCAGAATAGTATCCATCAAATGCTTGTGTTATAAAGGCGTTTTTTTTAAAGAATGACTTTTTATACATGTGTTCCTCTGTAAGTGGGGTCCAAAGTGCCAGTGCTGAGAGCATAGTCCGAACTTATTTTTCCCACGAGTCTCGGCCTAATTCCGGGTGTCAGCGTCAGTCCCGTGTGTTGACTAGAGGCTCAGGGTGTAGGACGACCCCGCAGCTAGCCGGGCCTAGGGCTGAACCCTGCTTTCTCCCCTTCTGTGTAGCCTTTTCAAGGGGTCCTTTAGTAAAAGGTCCCCATGTCTCAGTAGGCTGACTACATGATTGCTGAGATTTAAATGAGTTAACCCACATAGGGCACTGAGAACATTGCCTAAAACATGAACAGCACTGATAAGTGGTAGCCATCATCGCTGTCATCGCCATCATTATTTTATAATTTCTGTACCAAACACTGAACTGTGTACACGCAACCTGAGAAATATCTATAAGCTTTCTCTCCACTTACAAAAAGAGATAAACTTTCCCCAAAATGTAGAAGAGAAGCAGTTTCCTGTGTCATAAAAGGATGCAGAAAAGAGGGAGTTTTTATTTCTGTTTTATCAAGCTACACAAACTCTTTAGCCTAAACTTAGCAAAATTGACCAGTTAAATATGACCTCCAAAATTGCCCCGGAAAACCTTCCATGCACCACATTCTTCTGCCTAGTACTGGAGATGCGTACTGATTAGTAATCAGTATCTCCATTTAATGAGAAAAGATTTCTCACAACTTTCTATAACATGTTTCACTCTACGAAGTCAATCAGAGCTGGTTTCAGGTCGGAAAATAGATTTCATCAGCCTTTTCCCAGCTCGAATTCAAGCATATGCCTTCCTACCAGAGGCAAGCTTGACAAAACAGTGATGCACTACATTTGACTAATTAAATTCCCTTGATAAATGCATTCCTGGCAGAGGCAGTCTGATGGATATTTATACATGGATATTTATTCTTAATTTTGTGTTTTGAGCCGTAATGGACACACACACACACACACACACACACACACAAATCCATTATCTGATGGTCAAGAGAGGTATATTTCACCCTGTAAGCTAACTAGATTATTATTCTTAACCATGTGCTGACACAGAAAACAGAAAAAAGTTTAGGCTTGCAGAAGTCAAAGACTGATCTATGATGTATTTAAGAAATAAATACATTATTTAATATATTCTACATTAATAGAATTCTAATATACCTTATCCAGGCTTATATGGAACTTAAGGACAGTATATTTAAGAGAAATTAACTCAAGATATGTAAATTGATTGAGTGCTGAAGTCTATTGCAGTTATTAGAACTAATTTCCCCCCTCTGAATCTTACACTGACATTTATACCATTTTAATAAGAATCCATTCTGAGTCTCATTTTAGGGGAAGGGATTCTATTAAGTGAAAGTAACCACATATGTATCCAAGCAAATGCCAAGTAGAACAAGAAACAGATTTTAAATGGAAGTTAAAATTCATAACAGTAAAGAATGATGGTAATACCTCATATTTGTAAAATTCTTTTCTTTAACAAAACCTTTTCAAATACCCTGTCTCATTTCATTTTCATAAAATCCTTTGTTAAAGAAAGATATTTATCTGGAGTTTAGGCCTGACATCCTACGGATTTCTGTTGCTGTTTGACAATAGCATCTTGGAAGTTGGGATTTTTATCAAGGCAACTTTTAAGAATAAATCATGGGAACTGAATTAGTCATTTTTAAGTGTTCTAGAAAAGTCAGTTGGCGTTGGCACTAAAGAACATTACATTCCTACAATTCTTATCCTTTTAGAAAATATGACTAATTTGCATGAGAGTCCAGGTGGTCAATTTGCATAGATAAGACCAAAGAAAATGTGTGCTAGGCTCTGGAAGGTTGGGGGACACAGGAGGGAAAGGAGTAATCCAGAATGTGCTTTTTACTTTTAATCTTTTATTTGCTAGCTCAGGTGAAGTCTAAATGGATCAGTAAGGGCCAGAAATCTCTTTGTTCATTTTTGTCTAACACCTGACATCTTTCTGATGAAAGAGACAGTATTTATAATTTAGATATACTTAACAAGGTAAACAATAATAGAAGAAAATAATAGAAAAATAGTTGAATTTAGAAGCATAAGTTTTTAACGAATCAGAATTTTTTTCTTGATATATTATACTTGCTTTATTTTTCCTTTTAAAACGTACTATAATATCAGAATTATACCAGCTGCAAAAACAATACTTAGTTTGCATAAAAAGTTGACAGCCATGAGTAGAAAAATACTTCAAGCTTCTTAGACTAAAGCTGGTACAGTTGTTCCACCATCATAAAATGAACACTAGGAAATGATAATACAAAAATGTAATATAAACTGCAACCAAAATTGATAAATATAAACTAATTTGCTATTCACGAAGCACACATTCATGTAAGATATAAAAAAAACAAAAATCTGAATGATAAAAAAATAAGAAATGAGGCAGAACTTTGGAAAGAATTCAAAATAAAACAATTATTTAGAAACAAAGACTAAAAGAATTCAAGAGAAATGAAAAGAGTAGGTAATGCTTTATTATAAATAGAAGCTCAAAAGAAATGAAGGGAGAAAAATAGGATTAAAGGAAAGTGATGATTATTGAAGATAAAGAAGATTTAACAAGCAAATAATAGAAATTCCTGAAGATAACAAAGCAAGCACATAGGACAAATATTAAAGACTGAGTTCTAAGAAAACTTTCTGGAAAGTTTAAAAATAAATTTGAAATTACATACCTCATACTGAACATGCCTCATACCTGAGACACCAAGATATATTCTAGAAAAATTACTAGACTTTAAAGTAAAAGAAAAACGTATTTGAATATTAAGGTAAAAAGAACAAAGGAAAGAAATGGTGATTTTCAGACTTTTTGGTGCAATGCTTTATGCCAGAAGAAAGGAAGTACCGTATTTATGCTACTTAAAAGAAAATTTGAACTGAGGACTGTGTATTCAACAAATCTGACTTTCAAACATAAATGTATCTGTTCTCAACCTGCAGAAATACAAAGAACAATGTTTCTTTGAGCTCTTTCTGAGGAATCTACTAATGAACAGCTTCAGTCAACGAAAATGATTTGAGACACTGACAGAAGGTGAACATTATCCACCTACACGTAGACTTAAGAGCAGCTAGTGGTTAAAAGCGATGAAGCATAGTACGAAACAGCTACGTGCTCTGACAATGTAGACATAATATGACTATTAGAAAGAAAATGAGGACCACGATTACAACAAAAATCTTTTCACTGTTTTCAGTCACTATATTGGTGGTATTTGCATTGTTATTCTAAGTAGGTAAAATATAAAATGGATGAAACCACTGAGTAATTCTAATTCTATCATCCTCTGAGCCACTATAATTAATGATAGTGAAAAAAGATGGAAGAAAGGAAGAAAAAGAAAGGAAGAAAGGGAGAGATGAATGGAAGAAGAGAGGGAAGGAGAAGAAAATCATTCATTTTAGGAGGAGAACAGGAAGCAAATTTATTGAGAAAACTAGTATAAATTACCCCTGGCAAACATTCTGGAGTTTTACTTTCCTTTCTCACCCTTGACGTCCTAGGCCTACGCCCTAGGCTTAGTCTCCTCTCTAGAGGACACGAACTGAACCTTCCCTCGATTTTTGTTTAGTTTTGTTTTGAGACGGAGTCTTGCTCTGTCCCCAGGCTGGAGTGCAGTGGTGATCTCGGCTCACCGCAACCTCCGCCTCCCGGGTTCAAGCGATTCTCCCGCCTCAGCCTCCGGAGTAGCTGGGACCACAGGCCACCACGCCTGGCTAATTTTTGTATTTTTAGTACAGACCGGGTTTCACCATGTTAGCCAGGGTGGTCTCGATCTCTTGACCTCGTGCTACACCTGCCTCGGCCTCCCGAAGTGCCGGGATTACAGGCATGAGCCACCGCGCCCGGCCGATTATTATCATTATTACTATTATTTTAGACAAGGTCTCACTCTGTCGCCTAGGCTGGAGCACAGTGGTGCGATCTCGGCTCACGGAAGCCTTGCTCTTTCAGGTCAGCCTCCCAGGCAGCGAAGATTACAGGCACGCACCGCCATGGCTAATTCTTGTTTCTTTGTTTCTTTGTTTGTGTAGACGGGGTTTCCCCAGGCTTCCAGTCTCCTCTGGAACTCCTGAGCTCAATTTGCTCACCTCAGCCTCTCACAGTGCTGGGATCAGGCATGACCCAGTGTGCCCAGCTTAAAACTTCTTATTTAGTTCTCACGAACAATCCCATAAAATATTATTACCTCCATTTTACAGGTGACAAAAATGAAGTTTCAAGAGGCTACATTATTTGAATAAACTCTCACAGCTAGTAAACTGAGCTATGTTTTAAATCCAGTTCTTTCGAATTAAAGCACAATGTTGATTTTATTATGGCACGGATACACAAAAACACAAAATACAAGAGGAATGAAAGGTCTACGTTCCCAGTTCTTCCAGTGATTTCCACTGACTCAAATGTTTTAATTTGTGTTAAGGTGTAAAATACATACGTAAATGTATAGCTCAATAATTGTATGAATTTTGTGCATATATATATGGCTATATGCATATATATGGATTACATGAATATGTATTTTTGCATAAATATATCACATGAATATATATATTTGCACATATATGTTCGTGTAATCCATATATATGCATATCCATGTAATTATTGATGCAATACTGAATTTTTTTGTTTTGAGACTGAGTCTTGGTCTGTCCCCAGGCTGGAGTGCAATGGCGCCATCTCGGCTCACTGCAACCTCTATCTCCCAGGTTCAAGCCATTCTCCTGCCTCAGCCTCCCAAGTAACTGGGACTACAGGGGCTGCTCACCACCACACCTGCCTAATTCTTTGTAGTTTAGTAGAGACGGAGTTTCACCATGTTGGCCAGGCTGGTCTCGATCTCCTGACTTCAGGATTCACCCGCCTCAGCCTCCCAAAGTGCTGGGATTACAGGGATGAGCCACTGCACCCAGCTGCAATACCGAAAATGTTAAGCCTCTCAGGAGGCTCTCATTGCCCCTCACAGTCAATATCCTCCCCACAGCTAACCTAACTTCTCTCAAAATTATACATTTTGATTCTTCATGTGCTTTATAAAAAAGGTGTTAATTGCATACTTTCTTTTGGCTGGCTCGTTTTGCTCAACGTTGTGTCTCTGAGATTCATCCTTGTAGTTGCACCTATGGAGTCGTATCCATGGATTTAGTCAAGTTTGTTCTTTTCCATTGATGTATTCTATTGTATGAATGTGCCATCACATATTTATCCACTTTTCTGTTGATAGAGATTTAAATTGTTTCCATTTGAAACTGTTGTGAATAAAGCTGTAATAAACATTCTTTTGTATGAATTTTAATGATCATAAGCACTCACTTTTCTTGGGGATATTCTCATAGTATGGTTTATGGATATTCTCAGCTTTAGTCAAAGATATAGTATTTGTATAATCTAAACAATTCTCTGTTTGGCCCAAATCACTACAATCTCTTAAAGGCATTTGACTTGCTTCCTGTTACAGGAAAACTTCAAACTTCTTACAGGCAAGTAGGAAAAGTGCTGGCTGCACTTTTTGCCAACTACTTTTCCCGGTTAATCTATTGCACCACTGCCATTGCACTTTACTCACTGGAAAGAACTACTTGAAATTCCTCATGCTGTTACCACACTCACATCTTTGCTAACACTGAGCATTTCGTGTAGAGAGTTATTCCTCTCAATGTTCACTTTGTTAAATCCTGTTCATCCCTAAAGATTTATGTATGCTTCTATTCTACTGTGCTGTAAACTCTTTCAGAATATTCATTTATTCATCTTTATATACCTAATCTCCAGCATATCTGACACTTTGTTAAATAAATGAACAAATTGTTGAAGAAACATTCAGAATCAGATAATTCAAAACAAAGATATCCTGCCTAAAATTACAAATGTACTGTATCAGCTCTCTCTCCTAGTTCTGACCCTAAACAGCATAACTCATCACTGAAGATACAATAGAAAATTAAATAAATAGAAGATTAAATAAAAAATTAAATAGACCAAATGTGAACATCTTAAATCTCTCATATTAATCTATAAGACCTAGATTTTCAAATTTTACGATCACTGATTTTGAGCACATATACAAAACAGAAAATCTTAAATTGCTCTGTGCAACTTCCCACGATCTTAATAATTTCAACATGACACTCCAAATAGAGCTTCCATAACAAAGACTATAAATATATTTTCATAATTTAGGATTATGATTTCTGTACACCCATAAAAATTGATCTGGAACTAGACTGTACATCTGGAAACATTTTGTAAACTGGATTAGAACCTCATGAGAAATCAAAATGCATTACAGGCCTAGGCTAAAATTTTAGCTTAATTATAGTTCTCATTCCATATAAGAAGCCATGCTTTAAAATTGGATTGTCATCAAAGGCATATGGCTAACCAAATGTGTGAAGAAATACAAGGTTTCGCAGTAAAACATTAGCAATGTATGTGCAAATGAAAGTGTTGTGTGTGTCTATGCCGAAGTCGGCATATGCTTTCAATAGTTACCACTGCTCTCTCTCCTCACAGAACCGTTTCAGTTTTATGGAGAGGACCGACTGTGTTGAGTTTGGGAGCTCAATAGATTAAAATTTATCTTAGCCAAAAAGAACAAATCTTGATAACATTAAATCTCCAGTGCTTCGCATGGCAGTTCTCATGCTGAAGGTCCAAAGGAAAACCATCTCTCTCCTTCTCTGTGTAAGGTTTATGGAAGATGCCTTCCTTTTTATTGATTTTAATTATTGCTGCAAGAAAAAGCAAACAATTCTACGTGTTGATCCACGGGTAGAAGGTCAAGACATCTGCCATTATCTGAATACGATGAAATCTTTGTTCAAGAATCAGATATTACAAAATATATTTTCATCTTATATGTAACATAAATGTTTTTTAAAGGGTAAAATATTGGAAAGAAATGCATGTAGTTTATATTTATGAAGTGACTTGAAAAGAGATTTTGCTTCCAGATGTCAAAATGATCATCTCATGGAACTTGGAGAAAAACAAAATGATGAGTTTACTAATGGGTTCTAAAGTCTTAGGGTTTTCCTCATATTTTAGTACTTTTTAATCCTTACTCATTTTAAACACCTTTTCCTATATATTTTATTACTAAATTCATTCACTGAGGAAAATTTTAAAATACAAAAAGTCAAAAAGAACTGGGAAAAGTTCATCTCTCCTTCCTTCCTTCCTCCATTATTAATGTTCTCTGTCAAAACAGGATGGAAGTTGGACCAGGCGCTGTTGCTCATGCCTGTAATCCCAGCACTTTGGGAGGCTGAGGTGGGTAGACCACCAGAGGTCTTGAGTTCAAGACCAACCTGGTTAACATGGTAAAACCCCCGTCTCTAAAAAAATTAGCTGAGCATGATGGCAGGTGCCTGTAATCCCAGTCACTTGGAGGGCT
>PVKP010017728.1:25642-45634 GCA_004027715.1 Plecturocebus donacophilus | reverse complement strand
AAAAAAAAAAAAAAAAAAAAAAGGGAGAGAGAGAAAACTTATAAGGAGTCAAAAGCTAAAACCATTTGGAAATTACTGATTTTAAAAGCCTTAAGTGGTTGAAGTACAGTGGCTCACGCCTGTAATCCAAGCATTTTAGGAGGTCAAGGTGGGTAGATCACTGGAGGTCAGGAGTTCCAAACCAGCTCTGTCCAACATGGCAGAACCCCATCTCTACCAAAAAATACAAAAATTAGCCCGGTATGGTGGAGCATAACTGTAGTCCCAGCTACTCAGGAGGCCAAGGTGGAAGGATGGCATGAACCTAGGACTCTGATGCTGCAGAGCGAGTTGTGACTGTGCCACTGTACTCCAGCCTGGGGTGGTACGGAGTGAGAGACACTACCTCTAAATAAACAAATAAATAACCTTAGTTTTTTTTCCCAAAGATATTTCTTATGACTTTCAAAAGAGAGATACAGAGTGTTGGGCATTGTGGCTAATGGCTATAATTTTAGCACTTTGGGAGGCCAGGAGTTTGAGAACAGCCTGGCCTACACGGTGAAACCCTGTCTCTACTGAAAATACAAAAATTAGTCAGGTGTGGTGGTAGGCACCTGTACTAGCTACTTGGGAGGCTGAGGTTCGACAACTCTTGAATCTGGGAGGCAGAGGTTGCAGTGAGCAGAGGTCATGCCACCGTACTCCAGCCTGGGTGAAAGAGTAAGACTGGCTCAAAAAAGAGATATACATAGTCACTTAAATTTGTGGAGATTAGCTGGGCGCAGTGGCTCATGCCCCGCACTTTGGGAGGCTGAGGTGGGCAGATCGCCTGAGGTCAGGAGATTGAGACTAGCTTGGCCAACATGGTAAAATCCCCTCTCTACTAAAAAGACAAAAATTAGTCGGGCATGGTGGTGGATGCCTGTAATCTCAGCTACTTGGGAGTCTGAGGTAGGAGAATCACTTGAACCCGGGAGGTGGAGATTACAATGAGCTGAGATTGCGCCACTGCACTCCAGCCTGGGCGACAGAGTGAGACTGTCTCAAAGAAAAAAAAAAATTGCATAGATCAATTATTTAATAACATAGTTTTCCAGATAGTACTGATTAAACATGTCAAAATAATAATTACTAATGTTTGAGTCCTTATTTTTCTAAGTACTTTATATATGTTTATTTAATCCTCTCAAATACAAGGTAGATTCTATTATATTGCCAATTTTATAGGGGGAATTGAAGTATAGAGATTATGTAACTTCCAAGCAGTTGGCCTCAAAGATTAAGATGCTCCAGAAACTCATGATTTGCAAAATGAATAAAGTTTGGCAGGTCAGATATCCACATGTCACATCTCTTTTCCTCCTCCTATTTTACTCCAAGTAACTGAGATACTCAGATAATTATTCCTGAAAATCTTTCACACCCTGATAAAAATTCCCAATTTAGGTGGAATTCATAGCCCAATATCCCTTTCTCCCTCCCTGTACCACCTCAGCACTGAAGCAAGATTAATTAAAAATCTTTTTTTCTTCCTTGAGTCTTACTCTGTAGCCCAGGCTGGTACAGTGAGTGGCGTGATCCTGCCTCACTGCAGCCTCAACCTCCTGGCCTCAAGCAATCCTCCCACCTCAGGATGAGTAGCTGGGACTACAGGGAGCACCATCATATCCGACTAACTTTTGTATTTTTTTAATAGAGATGGAGTTTCGCTCTATTGCCCACGTTGGTCAAAAATCATTTTCAGTTCCTGTATTAGGGAACTTTTTAGTGGAATTAGTGATTTCCTCCTCCTTACCATGTTAATTTTCTGCAACTCAAACGAAGGCTGAAGGATCCTTTTAGATTCTGCTAAGCTTGCACATTTGCCCAAAAAACGTGTGGATGGAGCTTTTTATAGTCATTTCTGGCTCCCTTCCAGGTTTGCTGGTCATTTCACAACCTAAGCAACCATGTTTTTACTAGTTGTGCGTGTAGCTAGCTGCAGGAGCAGCAGCAAAGAATTTCTATTTCCTGAACCAATTCTGTCAACTAAATCCCATTTTTCTCAATTTAGCCAAATATTGTTACTGTTCCTGAAATATTAATTAAGACTTGAAATAATCTGCCCTTCAAAAGCTGATAGGTAAAAATTTAAAAAGTTGGTAGCACTCTACTCCAACAGCAATGCTGGGGTGAAACATTTGGTACATAGAGGGCAAATTAAAAATACCTATTTACCCTTTTGCAGAACAATTCCACCTCTGGGAACTAAGATGAAACATATTTAAATATACAAGAAAAGATGTACATCCAAGGATAATCATTCAAGAACTAGAGCTTAAAAGACACTCAATGTCCCTAAACTGGGTAATAACTGATAAAATAATGCGCAGTAATAAGAAAAAATGTCGCCTTTTTGCACTGAGATGGAAAAGCCATCCAAAGTCCAATGTGCAGAAGGGTTTGTATGGTGTTTTCTCTTGTATAAAAATGGGGGGGAATAAGAACATTTATTCTTTTTATTCTTTATTTTCTGCCTATTCCAGGAAAAAGAACATTTATTCTTTACATATATGCATGAAAAAATGTATATGTGGAATATACATGAGGCTCGATGTGGTGGCTCATGCCTGTAATCTCAGCACTTTGGGAGGCCGAGGCGGGCAGATCACCTGAGGTAAGCAGTTCAAGACCAGCCTGGCAAACATGGTGAAACCCTGACTCTGCTAAAAATAAAAAATTAGCCGGGTGTGGTAGTGTGCACCTGTTGTTCCAGCCAATTGTGAGGCTGAGGCAGAAGAATCACTGGAACCTGGGAGGCGGAGGTTGCAGTGAGCCAAGATCATGCCACTGAACTCCAGCCTGGGCAACAGAACGAGACTATGTCTCAAAAAAAAAAAAAAAAAGGAAAAAAGAAAAAGTAAGAATATGTAAGAAAAAAAAGAAGTAGAGGTTACTTCAGTGGTGGTAACTGAATGGGTGGAAGTGATGATTAAAAAACGTTTGGCTGACACCTGCAATCCCAGCACTTTGGGAGGCTGAGGTAGGTGGATCATGAGGTCAGGAGATGGAGACCATCGTGGCCAACAGGGTGAACCCTCATTTCTGCTAAAAAAAACAAAATTAGCTGGGTGTCGTGACTCGCACCTGTAGTCCTAGCTTCTTGGGAGGCTGAGACAGGGGAATCACTGATTTGTTTTCATTCTATTAATTTTTACGTTTACTATCTTGACTTTTTTTCCCCCTTATTGACAGGAGTTTACAACACAAATGTATGTCTGGATTATCCACATTCACAAAAGCCTAAGACAGGAGTGCAGGTGCTGCTGTTATGGGAATCCTTTGGTCAAAAACACAAATACCCAACGGTCTTTTCCCAGGGCTTATCTTTCCTTGACTCAAGTTCTCCCATGGCTTCCTGTAATACACACTTAGCTTCTCCAGGAATGGTGTAGTACACAGAATAAACTGGAGTCAAGCTGGTTTTTAAATGCTCGTTCTTTTTACCGCTGTGTGACTCTACAAAGTCAGTCTACCAAATGAGGCTAAAAATTGGCTACCTTGGAAATGGAGAGGAATAAATGAGACAGCAAATGTATAGCTGACATACAGTTTAACAGATGTTCAATAAATGCTGATTTCCTTTCCTCCTTCAAGTTTTCTGTCCTTTAGTACTTTTCTTTGAGATGGAGTTTCACTCTTGTTGCCCAGGCTACCGCAACACCCATCCTCCGGGTTCAAGGGATTCTCCTACTTCAGCCTCCCTAATAGTTGGGATTACAGGCACGTACCACCACGCCTGGCTAATTTTGCATTTTTAGTAGAGTTGGGGTTTCTCCATGTCGGTCAGGCTGGTCTCGAACTTCCGACTTCAGGTGATCTGCCCAGCTCAGCATCCCAAAGTGCTTGGATTACAGAGGAGAGCCACACCTGGCCTCTACTCATTTTTTATGGGATGTCTTACTTTTTTATTGATTTGTGGGGGTCTTCAAATTCAAGATAGGAGCACAGAGACATATTTCTCTTGTAGAAATGAGTGCATTTGGCTGGGTGTGGTGGATTACACCTGTAATCCCAGCACTTTGGAAGGCTGAGGTGGGAGGATCACTTGAGCTCAGGAGTTTGAGACCAGCCTGGGTAACGTGGCAAAATGCCACCTCTACAAAAAACACAAAAATTAGCTGGGCATGGTGGTGTGTACTTGTAGTCCCAGCTACTCAGGAGACTGAGGCGGGAGGATTGCTTGAGCCCAGGTTGAGTCTGCAGTGAGCCGAGACCACATCACTGCCTTCCAGCCTGCATGGGCAACCTTATTACACCCCGCCCTCCCAAAAAGAAATGAATTCATTTGTTTGATGCTATTAGAATACCACTAATTTCCCTTACTTTGGCCCCAAATCCACAAATGAACCCTCCAGAAGGTAATGCAGAAAACTTCATGCATTCTCTTTAAAAAAAAAACCTACTGAATCTTTATGCCAGGGAATTTGGTATTAACAGATACAGTGCAGGTCTCTCATTTCCTACAGGATTAGAAATACTAACGATGAAATGAGAGACCTGTACTGGAATTCCGTTTTTAACACCTTTGAGCTTAGTGAATTTAGGCATGTTATTCAACCTATTTTAGCTTCAGTTTTCTCATTGGAAAAATGGTGCAGACAATATCTATTTTATAGAGTTGTGACGATTAAATCAGACAATACATGTAATAGGCTTTGCACAGTGGCTGGAATACAAAAACCATTTAATGTATGGTAGCTACTATAAACTTGGTTATTTCCATGTAGCTTTCCATGTCTACATGGAAGGAGAAAATAAGCAGATGTCCATTATAGTTTGGCTACTACAGTTTTCATTCCAAAGTAAAAAAGGCATTTAGATTTACATAAGTCTTCTGGGAGTCTGGTTCTTCTGACTCCCTTCATTTGTGAGACCACAGGTTACTTTTAAAATATGATAAAAATTATTAGAAAAAGGAAATAAAGGCTGGGCATGGTAGCTCATGCCTGTAATCCCAGCACTTTGGGAGGCCGAGGTGGGTGGATCACTTGACGTCAGGAGATCGAGACCATTCTGGCCAACATGGTGAAACCGTCTCTACTAAAAATACAAAAATTAGTGGGGCGTGGTGGCATGTGCCTGTAATCCCAGCTAATAGGAAGCCTGACGCAGGAGAATTGCTTGAACCCAGGAGGTGGAGGGTTGCAATGAGCCAAGATTGCGCCACTGCACTCTAGTCTGGCAACAGAGTGAGACTGTCTCAAACAAAAACAAAAAAGGAAATAAAGACATATATAATAGCACAATCCCTCAAATATTTATTAGACCTACAGAAATAAAATTAGTCTGTTAAATTGCTGTAAGTTTCTAAATTCTTTCTTACTTTCTGTAAATGCCTTGTCATGGAAGTGTAACAAAGGGCTCACAGACTGGCACTACTCTGTGGACCATACTTTAGGTGGCAGGGCACTAGGGCACTGACAAAAATCAGACTTCTGAATTCACAGGGCTGAAGTCAAAGCAACTGAAGAGTGTCCTGACTCACCAGCTGGCCACCTAGTGGCCTTTTTCTAGCCATAAGCACATTGTGTCACTCCTTAGTTCAAAAACTATCCACTGTTCTGCCTGACTCAAGGGTAAAATCTCAGTCCTTTAATCTAATATCCAAGGCCTTCCAGAGCTGATTCCAAACAACTTTTTAAGTCTGACTTTCCTCTCTATTTCATTAACTGCACCGTCCAATATGGTAGCAACTAGACCCACTTGAAATGCAGGAAGTTAAATGAGACTAATTTCATTTCCTAATTTAGGAACTGAATTTATAATCCTAACTTTAATTTAAAATAAAATTTAAAAACATACATGATTCAATTACAGTAAAACTTTTAAGTATGCTTGGAATGATTTGGGTATGTGAATCTATTTCTTCAGCTGGAAATTTTACAATATCAAGTACTGAGATATGCCATAAGTCTAAAATATACACCAGGTTTCAAATGCTTAGTAATGAGAAAAATGCATATTTTTAATATTCAGTAATTTTTTATATTGATGACAACCATGAAATATTATTCGGATAGAATGGATTAAATAAAAGGCATAATTAAAATTAATTCCACATAGACAACATGCCCAAAACCTAGGAATCACAATTGATTCCTCCCTTTCCTCATTTGACTGGTGAGCAAGACAGGTCAGCTTTTTGGATCTATCCACTTTCCTCATCTCTACTACTACTATCCTAGTCCATGATACTCCCATTTCGTAAATCCTTGAATGGCTTCCAGTGCACTTTACCTTCTTATCAAGGCTGAGTGATTCGCTTTATATCATTTCTTCTTTTGCTCACTAGACTTCAGCTACACTGAACTTGCTGTTCCCTGAACATAACAAACCTCTTACCTTACGGCCTTTGCCTAGCTATTCCCTTTGGTCTCACACTGTTCTTGATTCCTTCCTAATACCTTCTCAGTGAGGCCATCTCTGATTAACCAACCACCAAAACTTTGCTCTATTTTCCCCAGAGTAACACTTTACACAATCACCCTTTAATCTTCTTAACTTTTTTTTTTTTTGAGACAGAGTCCTGCTCTGTCACCCAGGCTGGAGTGCAGTGGCACAATTTTGGCTCACTGCAGCCTCCGTGTCCCAGGTTCAAGCTTTTCTCCTGTCTCAGCCTCAGTAGCTGCCTCTGCCTCAGTAGGTGGGATTGCAGGCATGTGCCACTGTGCCCAGCTACTTTTTAAATTTTTAGTAAGAAGGGGTTTCGCCATGTTGGCCCCACTGGTCTCAAACTCCTGACCTAAGGAGATCCACCCACCTTGGCCTCCCAAAGTGCTGGCATTATAGATGCGAGGCACTGCGACCAGGCTTCTTCAAGAACTTATTATGGGATACTATTTATTTTAAAAACTTGTTTATACGCTGTTTCCCTCTAAAAAGAGGGGTAGGAAACCTGTTTGTTTTGCTGCTGCTTTATCTATTTCAGTGTTTAGAACAGTGCCAGGCACAGAGTAGGTGCTCTTTCAACAAGTGTTGAATGAATATCTAATTGCTGACTACACCTATCTGCTTGATTGGCTCACAGGCACTTCAAATTTTACATGGTCAAAACAGAGCCTTCTTCCTTCCCTAACATATATTCTCTCGTTTCTAATCTGTGAAGACATTACTATCCTCCTAGCTGCTCCACCAACTCACTTGGGAGTCACCTTTGACATCTATCTCCCTCAGTCATTTTCAGTTAACCAAATCTCCTACTAACCACTTTTGTTATTCTTCACTTCTACTTGCCACCAACTCAATTTAAGTTATTATTGGCTAACAGCCTACTGTTTTCTCCAAACTCTTTTCCTCGCCTCAATTTTTTGTGTAACAGTCATCTGTCTAAAATGAATTCAATCCTATGATTCTTCCACTTAAAAATCTTTCAATAGCTTCCTCCTGGCTCTCAGAAGGTGACTTCTGCATATAGCATTCAAGGCTTTCAGAAGTAGACCTCCAGCACTTTCTTTACCCAACGATCTCTCAAGTGTTTGCCTCCAAACTTCTGTACTTACTGCTTCTTGTCTAGAAGGTCTTCCCCAATTCTTTTTTTTTTTTGAGACGGAGTTCAGCTCTTGTCACCCAGGCTGCAGTGCAATGGCACCATCTTGGCTCACCGCAACCTTCACCTCCTGTGTTCAAGTTCTCCTGCTTCAGCCTCCTGAGTAGCTGGGATTACAGGCATGTAGCACCATGCCCGGCTAATTTTGTATTTTTAGTAGAGATGGGGTTTTTCCATGTTGGTCAGGCTGGTTTCAAACTCCTGACCTCAGGTGATCTGCCCACCTCAGCCTCCCAAAATGCTGGGATTACAGGCGTGATCCCCAATACCCTTATTAAAGCTAATGCTTCTTCAGTCCCATTCTACTCTATTCCTCCCTCTTGGTTTAATGAGGGGTTCCTCCTTTATTTGATTCCACAGTATTCAGCAGCTTCACTCTCATCATACTGATGATGCCTATTTATTTGTATACAATTTACAGCCTAAAATCAATGGGGGTAACAATCCTGCAGCAATAATTGACTGTTCACTCAGCGCTACAGAAAAACGTATCAGAATTTTGACAAATTTCTATTAACTGAAGCAATGAAAATATTAAATCAAAAGAAAACATAGACTATGGTTTTTATGCTACTTTCTTCTATTTTACCCACAATGCTTTAATAAATTACGCAGACTACAAAACTTTACTACATCAATTATTACAAAAGGCTAAGTGGAGAAAGATTACTTATCTGAGGGAGGACAAAATCAGTACGCAATATGGATTTCATTGAAGCTTGTCAACTCTCCTGGATTAAATTATTGGCTGTGTCTCACATATTCCCAAGTCCTAGATGTAGGTAGGATGCTAGAAGTTGAAGTTACTAGGTTAGGAAAGTCACGCCCAGGCTCCCCTGTGAAAAACATATCACTGCGTTAAGCTCCTTAGCAAATCACATCTAGATTAAGTGGAAAAGGTTTTTTTTTCTTTTTTTTAACTTTGCAAATCTCCATCTCCAAACTTTTGCTACTTCCTCAACAAAATACAACAAAATTTTTGACATTCCAGCCACGGAGAAACAGAGCTCTACCTCTGAGGTGGCAGTAATCCAAAGGTATTTAGTAAACAGTTACTAGGGTCTACGAAATGGGAGGCACTATTATAATGTAGGGGAAAAAAGTTACAGAAATATGTACATCTTCGTCCTGAACCTGACTGCTGAGTTTACGCAAAAGTGGAAAAGGAACCTCACTCGTTCCTTCCCTGGTACCTCCAAAGCGTCTCCCGTCCCACTCTGCCTAGTTGAATGTAGTGCCACTTTAAGGTAAATCCTAGCCTCCTGGCTGTCCTTCCGCCTCCCAGAATTCTGCTAGGCCGCTCAGTTGGCAAGCTTAAACTCCAAAGATTCCTCAGTCTCCATCTTTCAACGATCACGTCACAGAGATACCAACGTTTCCACAGGAACATTAGTTTCCAAACTCCTACCCACCGCACAAACAGGCGGGAAGGTTCGGCTGCCACCCGGCCTCTCCGCCGCGCACATGGCCGGCCGCAGCGCCCACCCCCGCTGCCGCGCAGGCGCCGGGAGAGCCGGGACTTGCGGTCACCGAGAGCGGATCATTCCGCCGCTTTCTTTGTGTGTCTGAGGCGCTAGAAATGGTATATTTTTCTCCCCTTCGTTAAAAAAAAAAAAAGCAGACCCTCTTTCCCCTTTCTCCCCTCCAGAACAGAGTCAGGGAGTGGGTAGTAGCGGGACCTGCCGACGAGTGCAGAGGCGGAAAATCCTCGGGAGAAGAGCTGACGAGGGCCGGGTCCGGGAGGGATGCTGGGAGCTTGACTCACTCGCACACCATGTGTCCCTCCGCGCGCAGCACGGGGGACTTTTCGGTGGGGATTTTGGGCGCCGACCAGACGCGGCATTTTCGGAAAATAGCGCCCTGTGCTGCTGAAGCGCTTTGTGTGTAGCGGGGCCGCGTCAGCCCGGCCGGGTACGAGGCGCCTTGGGTCGCCGCACCACCTCCTGCTGCCTCCCCGTCGCCGCTCCCGAAGCTTTTCCAGGTCAGTGCGGGTCTGTGTAGGGCCCTGTTACCACCGGATGTGGAAGTTGATCTCTTCGCTGGTAAAAAATAATTCCACTTCCCCCGGAACCCAGATCATCCCCGCGATTTCCTGTTTATTGCATTAAGGCGCCGGGTTTCCGGGGCTCCTGGCCCCGCTTATTCCGCGGGGGTCGGCGGGGTCGGCGTGGGTGCCCGCTCCGCCCGCGCCGTCGCTGCGCTTTGTCCGCTGGGCACCCCGCTTCGGGGAGGGGCGGGCAGACATGGTGGCGGCCGCCGCCCCCTCCTCGGCCCTGGCGTGCCGCGGCTTCCTCGCGGCTACCGGGCGGGCCCGTCCCGAGCGGCAGCCCCAGGGTGGCGATGGGGTCGAGCTGACGCATCGGGGGTTCTGCGGGCGACTGAAGGTTGGCGGTGGGCGGGAGAGGGAGGAAGGCAGGCGCGGCCGGGCCTCGGCCTCTGGGCGCCACAGTATCCTTTGTCTGGGCAGCCTGAGGGCCCCGCCGGGCTCTCCGGAGAGGGAAACGAGCGACTGGGGCGGCCGGTTCTGGGCGCTCTGTGCTGCAGGGTCGAGAGGCGCTCCGGCCGGGATGGGAGCGGCCGGCCCGGACGGAGTTAACGGGAGATCCCGGCCCGTCCCGCGCGGGACCGCCGCAGCGACAGCGGCCGCGGGGCCTGGAGTCCTGAGGGAGAGAAGTCTGCTGTTCTGAAGGCTCGGGACTTCTGCCCCAAAGACTTCGCCGCCGAGACTGCCGGGTGCACTGCCGCAGGGAAGAAGTTGAGAATTTTGCCCGGTCATATCTGCCAGGGCACAGTTCATCAGTGTGTGTTTAGTGTGTTTCGGTGAAGCTCTCCAACTGTGTTGAATCAGCGTGCCTAGTCTCAAGGGTGCAACGTGAAAACTGAAGCCAAAGGAATGATAGAGGCCTGCTTTGTGGGTGTCTTCCTACTTTAAGCTTGTTTTCAGTACAGATACTCTTGCTTTAAACCTGATTGGACTGTGGCGAGCAGACATCTGTTCAAAGGAGAGGCAGAGACCACAGTACTTCTGAAGGGGGCTTGATAATGTGGAAACATTTTAAGTTTTTTCTCCGGACTGTTTTGCTCTCTCGATTCAGGCAAGTTACTGAAGTATAATTTTTATCTGGAAAAAGTTTGATGTAGTCTGTAAATGGTCTTTATAAAGTACATTGCCCTCCCAGAATTAAAAAATACCCTCTCATATATTATGCAGAAGTTAGTGGTCAGACATTCTTCATTGCAGATAGTTTATCTCATGTAAAGACCCACCTACCCAGCTTGTTTTAAATTTTTTTTTCAGTGATGTATAATCATCAGCTTTGATACTTCCATTTTCAGGCTCAGACTTTGAATTTAAGGAAACTAAAGATGGCTTTTGTTTTCTCTTTTTTTTCTTCCCCCCCAAAAAAATCCATTTCGTGTTAACAGATAAGAGTGACATCTTAAATTTTTGCAAATCTTTTTAATGTCTGGTTTAATAGAAAATTCTTAAATCTTCAGACTGTTGTGGTTAGCACATCATGTAACCTCTGGAACACTCCACTGTACACTCATACTTTAAAAAAAAAATGTGTCATTCTTACCCTGCTTTCACCATACATGTCAAATCAGGATGTTATGCAAGACACATTTTAAGAAGACAATAAGATTGATTCCCATGCCTTTTTACTGAGCTCTAACTTTTTTAAAAGTTGGAATTTAGGTGCCTAAACCAAATCACGGATAAGGATTGCATAATCTGCGTATGATATCGGAGACTCAGGAGCATTTGTAAATAGTCTTGTGTTTAAAAATTTTAATTCCAGTACATATTTGTAATGATTTACACAAGTAACGCGTGAATTCCACATTACATATGCTTGTGAACATTTATGTGTAAATGTTATCTTTAAAGATAGAACATGTTGAAAACTATAGGAGGTACAGATTATTACGGGGAATTAATCCTGCAGTGAATCCATTGGTGAAATCAAGAATAGTTTGCAGAGACATAACCCTTAGAGTTCTTTGTCTCTGAATCATTCTGACTTTTCTAGGTTGGGAGACAATTATACTTAATTGATTAATGTGTAAAAACTTAAGACAGTATTTCAGTGTTTGAAAGGAAGCTGTTTTTCTAGTTGTTTCTGTGAACTCTAGTCTGAACCTGTCAGTCTACAGTTCTCTACTGTTCCATCAACAGGAAGCATCTGGTCATTCTTCGTGTAATTGTTAGAAAACACCAGGTGTATTTTTAATGTTTGCTATTTTAAATGAAAATAGATTGCATATTGGTTAAGTATACTTACTTGGTTTGGCCAGGTGAGGTGGCTCATGCCTGTAATCCTGGCACTTTGGGAGGCGGAGGCAGGTAGATTGACTGAGGTCAGGAGTTCGAGACCAGCCTGGTTGACATGGTGAAACCCCGTTTGTTTTTTGTTGTTGTTTATTTTTTTATTTTATTATTTTTTTTAATTATTCTTACCCGTTTCTACTAAAAATACAAAACATTAGCCTGGCATGGTGGCACATGCCTGTTACCCCAGTTACTCGGGAAGCTGAGGCAGGAGAATCTCTTGAACGGGGAGGCGAAGGTTGCAGTGAGCTGAGATCGCACCATTGCACTCCAGCTTGGGCAACAAGAGCTAAACTTAATCTCAAAATTATTTGGTTTTAGTTTGTTTTCCCCCCAACATTGTGTCATAATGGGTCACATCTCCTGTACTATGGATGTTTTTTTTTTTCTTTTGTCCTTTAGTACCTTGTAAGTTAGAAATAGTAACAGATAAAGTGCACGTGTCATGAGGAATTCAGAAATTGCATGAAGTTTTGAATCATGAATTTATTTTTGAGGGTGCATGAGGCAGTTACCTAGTCTCTCTTTGTAAGTGGCCTGAGTTCAGATGAACTCACCGATGGCCTCCATCTCTTCTCTCTGACTTTAACTTTGCAAACATTAGGAAAAAAACCCACACAAAATCTTGACGTTCAGAGCCAGAGCAACTTAGTTTCCTTAGTGTCATCTCTCCCCTCCCCTCTTCTCCCCAACAACTATTATGATTTCCAGCTAGTAATCACGATGTTTCTATAGCTCTGATATGTCACCTTTGGGATAGCTATAGTTAGTATTATACCTTTCTGAGGATGTTTGTTCCTTCATGCTTTCTAGAAGGTAAATCTAGCACTAGATGAGTCAGTATTAGGGCCTGTGTTTTTTCTCTGTGTTCACATCACAGTGATCTATACGGAGAAGATGCTTTGATGCAATCAGCTGTCAGTTCAGTTGTTGGTGGCGTAGTGCACCGTTCTCTCTCTCTCTTCCCTCCTTTTCCTCCTTCTTCCCTTTGTCTCTCCCTTTCCCACCCTGTCTCCTCCTCTGCCCCTTTTCTTTGACAGGGTCTTGCTTGCTCTGTTACCATGGCTGAGTGCAGTGGTGCAATTATATTTCATGGCAAGCTCCACCTTTCAGGTTCAAGCGATCCTGCCTCTGCCTCAGCCTCTTGAGTAGCTGGAACTACAGGTATGTGCCAACACATCCGGCGAATTTTTTAGTTTTTTTGTAGAGACAAGATCTCACTATGTTGCCCAGGCTGATCTCAAACTCCTGGACTCAAGTGATCCTCCCACATGGCTTCTCAAGTGTTGGGATTACAGGTGTCAGCCACCATACCTGTCCGTGAATAATTAAGTTGGTAGAACAGCTTATTGAAAGAGCAAGGTTAGCCCCACTTTACTTTATACTGATTATATTATAATTGGGGTATTGGGACGGCTTTTTGGGTAGCATACTATCATAAGTGAGACCTTGTATTCATTCTCAGACTCTTTTCAGAATCATCTAGAGAGCTAATAAAAAAACATACTGAGGCTCAAGCTTAAGGTAGGAACAGACCTCTGTTTTTCAAGGTGGTGGACGTGTTTTAAGTGTCGAAATCACTTACCTGTAGAGCATAAACGTGAGAGAAACTTGAAATGAGAAAAAGTTGAAAAAATGGGGTGTTTGACCTAAAGAAGTGAAGCTTCTTTTAAGAAGTAACAGCTACCTTTAAGGATTTGGAGATCTGTCACACAGAAGGATCAGATTTGCCTTGACCAGAAGGAACTAGGGTCAGTGGGTAGAAGTTTAAAAGAAGCAGATTTCAGCTCTCTTCCAAGAGAAATTTCCTCGAAACTATAAAAATAGAATGGGTTGTTTTGGGTGGTAGTCTGTCCTATTCGCGGACAAGTTGGGGATTCTAGAGTAGAGGAATTGTGCTGAAGGAGAATTTGGGCTAGGTGTCTTCTAGTTACCTATAAACTTTAAGGTTTTATTAAAGATGCTGAGGTTTACAGGTGGAAGCACAAAAAGCTAAATGAGTGAACCAAGCTGATTAACTTAACTGGTTAATAGTTTTTGCCTTCTTGGTTAAAGAGAAATGAGTGTTAAGTGAGAAGGCTATTTGAAAAAGGGCTTTAAACCACAGTAATTTGGCAGACTCAGAGCCTTAAAAATGGGCATACCTTCTGACATGAAAATTCCCTTTAAAGGCATTTTTTTTGATATAGTAAAAATGTGTGTGAAGATTTAGCTGTGAATATACCAACTGCTGTTTTGTTGATAATAAAAGCTGTGTATTAATGCCTTTAACCCCCACAGTAATCATATGAAGTGAGTAGTACTATTTTTGTTTTGCAGAAGAGAAAACAGGCATAGAGAAATTAGGTTGCTTGCTCAAGGTAGCTGAGTTAGTAAGTATTAGGGCCAGGACTTGAATCCAACCAGTGTGACTCCAGAGCCAGTACTCTTGATCATTATGTGGTACAACTGTAAACAACCTAAATGTTTCACGGTGATTGTTAGGGTCTATCCCTACAGTGGGGTACTGCCTACTCAGCCATGAAAATTATGAAAGTATAATATAAAGACATGAAAGAATGTCTTGGTATACGTGAGAAAAAGTAGATTTAAAAACATGATTTCATTTTGGTAAAAAAAAAAAAAATATATATATATATATATATATATATATATATAGATAGATAGATAGATAGATAGATGTCTGGAAGGGTATGTGCCAAATTGTTAAATGGTTATTTCTGAGTATAGTTTTATAGATGATTATTTTCTTTTTGCTTATTCAAATTTTCTAACTTCTGCAATGAATGTGAATTATTGTGTGTTGTAATTAAGATATTAAGATGTTATTTTTCAACAAAATAGATATTAGCATAAGCTGAGAATTTTGGGTTTATTCTCTGCATTTTATGCAGGTTCGTGGAAACTGTACATAAATGAGAATTTGTAAATGCATGGTAGTGTTTTGTAATTTTCTGATTCCTTATTCTGGAAGTAATGTCAGTTGAAGAGAGAAATATATCACTGACTCCTACCACCTTACCATAATCAATTATCTTGTGTTTTGTTAATCTTATGTGTAATATTTTAAATATTCATCCCAGCATCATCCCAGTTAGTTACACTCTAGCTTTGTGATTTTAGGCAGTTTACTTAATCTTTCTGTGTCTCAGTTTACTTCTTTGTAAAATGGGGATTATTATAATACCTAGCTCATGGCTGGGTGCCGTGGCTCACGCCTGTAATCCTAGCACTTTAGGAGGCTGAGGTGGGTGGATCACCTGAGGTCAGGAGTTCATGACCAGCTTGGCCATCATAGTGAAACCCCATCTTTAAAAAAAAAAAAAACCTAGCTCATGATGATTGGAAAGATTAAATGAGTTATTTCATATAAAGTGAACAGAACAGTACCTGACACATAGTTAATAGCTCAATAAATGTTAGCAATTATAGGATAACAGTTCACTATTCAAATTCTTAGGGTTTTGGAATAGGAATTTTTTTTGATATGGGCAAGTTAGTAATGTGTAGCCTTTTAACATAATCCAGTGCAATACCCCCCTTCAAAAGTGTTACTATTTCTATAGCAAAATGTATGAATGTTTGCACTAAATAGGATAAAGACAGTGAATAGCTTCGTATCAGTTTGCGTAAGGTTTAACACAAGGTGAGTTAGTTGGGGTTTCAGAAGTTTTTTGGATTTTTGGAATTGCAGATAAGGAACCTATTAAATATTTACTCAATTTTTAGTCCTATTTTATTACAATATTAAAACATCTTTTCATTGTATTATATAGTTTTATAGTACATGGTGAATTAAACAGTCAATTAAAATAATGGTAGCCGGGCATGGTGGTGGGCACCTGTAATCCCAGCTACTAGGGAGGCTGAGGCAGGAGAATTGCTTGAACCCAGGAGGCAGAGGTTGCAGTGAGCCGAGATTGTGCCATTGCACTCCAGCCTGGGCACAAGAGCCAAACTCTGTTTCAAAAAAAAAAAAGGAAAACGTCCACCTCTATCTCCTTTGATTTAAAAAAATACTGAGCACACTGATACTATGATTTTATTTTTTTTATTTTTAAATTTTGAAACTTTTAGGCTGGGCACAGTGGCTTACGCCTATAATCCCAGCACTTTGGGAGGCCAAGGTGGGCAGATCACTTGAAGTCAGGAGTTCCAGACTAGCCTGGCCAACATGGTGAAACCCCATCACTATTAAAAATACAAAAATTAGCCAGGCATGGTGGCATGCGCTTACAGTCCCAGCTACTCAGGAGGCCGAGGCGGGAGCATCACTTGAGCCTGAGAGGTGGAGGTTGTAGTGAGCTAATATTGTGCCACTGTACTCCAGCCTGGGTGACAGAGAGCAAGACTCAGCGTGGGTGACAGAGAGCAAGACTCTGTCTCAAAAAAAAAAAAAAAATTGAAACTTTGAAAAACTACTCCTGTTGGTTCTGTGATGCTCTTATTAAGAATATCCTAAAGTAATGGTGTGATTATGTTACATTATATAGTATCATTTTTTACTAAAAGAGCTTCGAGCATTCCTATAACCCAATTATCTTGTTTATGTCTCATTACACTTGAGAACTAAGATTCTTTTTTTTTCTTTTTTTTTTTTTTTTTGAGACAGAGTCTTGCTCTGTCACCCAGGCTAGAGTGCAAGGGCATGATCTCGGCTCACCGCAGCCTCCGCCTCCCGGGTTCAAGCGATTCTCCTACCTCAGCCTCCTGAGTAGCTGGGACTACAGGCACTCACCACCACTCCTGCAAATTTTTTTTTTGTTTTTAGTTCACTGTGTTAGTGAGGATGGTCTCCATCTCCTGACCTCATGATCTGCCCGACTCCGCCTCCCAGAGTGCTGGGATTATGAGTGTGAGCCAACACGCTTGGCCCAAGGTATTCTTTTTTTTTTTGAGACAGTTTCACTGTGTCGCCCAGGATGGAGTACAGTGGCGTGATCTCAGCTCCATGCATCCTCTGCCCCACAGTTTCAGGTGATTCTCCCAAGTAGCTGCAGTTACAGGCGTCCACCACCATGCCCAGCTAATTTTTGTATTTTTAGAAGAGACAGGATTTAGCCATGTTGGCCAGGCTGGTCTTGAACTCCTGACCTCAAGTGATCTGCCCACCTTGGCCTCCAGAAGTGCTGAGATTACAGATGTGAGCCACTGTGCCCAGCCTATAGTAGTGATTCTTTAAAGGAAGTGGATAGATGCCACTATACCTGTCTTTAACACACCCGTTCTGTGGTTGAGGAGACTGATGTGGTCATAAAAATTACAGTACTGAATTTTGGAATTAGGTTGATTCTTCTTACTATGATAAGAGTTTTGGTTGTATAGCACCTTCTGATTCCTGTAATCCTTTATGTCCATAGCACTTACTGTATATCCAAACAGAGGAAAAAATAATTATTATTATGGTGCTTGCTTCTGCAGCACATATACTAAAATTGGAACGATACAGAGATTAGCGTAGGCACAAGGAGGACAGATAAATTTGTGATGGGTTCCATATATATTTTTTTAATAAGAAAAAGTAAATAAAAAAATTAGTATGCTGTATACTATACCTTTATCTCCTAAATGGGTTGTGTGAACTCTATGATCTTTGCCCATGTGATTACTTTTCCTGTGTTCCTTTATGTGTTTCATTCATAGAGACTCTCAGTTTCTCTTCCTTAGTGCTGTGGTCTAAATGCTTTTATCGCCCCAAAATTCATGCTGAAATCTTAATCTCCAAGATGATAATATTAGGAGGTGGGGCCTTTGGGAGGTGATTAGCTCAGGTGGGTAGAACCCTAATGAATGGGATTAGTGCTTTTTTAAATGAGACTCCAGGCCGGGAGGGGTGGCTCATGCCTGTAATCCCAGCACTTTGGGAGGCCAGGGTGGGTGGATCATGAGGTTAGGAATTCAAGACCAGCCTGGCCAAGATGGTGAAATCTTGTCTCTA
This sequence comes from Plecturocebus donacophilus, assembly GCA_004027715.1. Classification (NCBI taxonomy): domain Eukaryota; kingdom Metazoa; phylum Chordata; class Mammalia; order Primates; family Pitheciidae; genus Plecturocebus; species Plecturocebus donacophilus. The sequence continues at coordinate 27,793 of PVKP010017728.1, read as the reverse complement.
GTAAAAATACAAAAATTAGCTGAGTGTGGTGGAAGGAAGGAGCCTGTAATCCCAGCTACATGAGAGGCTGAGGCAGGAGACTTGCTTGAACCTGGCTGGTGGAGGTTGCAGTAAGCTCAGATCGTACCACTACACCCAGTCTGGGTGACAGAGTGAGACTCCGTCTCAAAAAAAAAAAAGAGACTCCAGACAGCTTGTTAGCCTTTTCTTTCATGTAAGGTTACAGCAAAAAGACTGCTGTCTAGAAACTGGCCCTTAGCAGATGCTGAATCTGCTAGTGCCTTATTTTGGACTTCTCAGCCTCCAGAACTATTAAAGATAATTTTTGTGGGCTGGGTGCGGTGGTTCATGTCTGTAATCCCGGCACTTTGGGAGGCTGAGGCGGGAGGATTGCTTGAGACCAGCCTTGGCAACATAGTGAGACCCCATCTCTACAAAAAAAAAAAAAAAAAAATCATTTTCTGTTGTTTGTCAGCCACCCAGTTCATAGTATTTTGTTATAGCAGCCCAAACAGACTAAGACTTTACCTTACTCCTGTATGCATTAGATGCAGTCTGTACTTTGACATCATTCACTTATTTTATATTTTACTGGACTCCTATTGTCAAATTTTCCACCATCGATTTCTTCTGTTTTCCCTCACAGGTCACAGCATATTTGTGGAGGAAGGTGAGTAATTATGAAGATTTCTTGGCCACCATAAATTTATGTTGAACAGTTCCGAATAGGCCCTTCCTACTTCTTGGCAATCATCTTATTAATTGCATTTTTCTTTTGTCTTATATTCCTTCTTCCTCTTTAACTCTCAATAGATGCCATTTACTTCTATTTAAATGAAAAAAAACAGGTGTAAGCTTGCACATTTTTTTTTCTTTGTCACCATAACAAATCACTATTCTTTCATTTTATTTTGTAAATTGAATGGAAGAAGAATCTTGGTGCCACAGTTAAGTTTACCTCGCTTGTCACTTTGTTATTTGCAGTGTTTTTTCTTCCCTACCTTCAAATATGTACAGACTTTTGTACTTTGGGAGGAAAAAAAAAATCAGTTTTGATTAACTGCTGCTGCTGTTCTTTCCAGCTATCTGCTGCATTTCTCTTCTTTATTTCAAAAATTTTAAGAACTGAATTATAGTTGCTGCCCTGAGTTCTTTTTTCTTTCAGAGACAGGGTCTCACTGTATTGCCTAGGCTGGAGTGCAGTTGCAGCTCACTGCATCCTTGACCTCCCCAGGCTTAGGTGATCCTCCTACCTTAGTTCCTGAGTAGCTGGGATTACAGGCGTGTGCCACCAAGACTGGCTAATTTTGTATTTTTCTGGTAGAGACGAGTTCTCACTGTGTTGTCCAGGCTAGCCAAGTCCTGAGTTCTTTTACTGCTTCTTTCCTAACTTACGCTGTTTTGGAATATCATAATTCAGATTGTTGCTTTAGAGGACATCCTTTGTGTCAATTATATTGGCTTCATCCTGACTCTTTTCAGCTAGTATATATGTGTTACTATTTCCATCGAGGCTTCTTAATGTTCTTTCCTTGCTCTTTGTGTTAATTTACCATCCTGGTTTTCCCTTCTGACTACTACTTTTCTGATTTCTTTGTAGTTTCTTGAGCCTCTTAGCACTGTTATTCTCATCAGTACTTGATTCTTTATTTCCCCCTCTTTGTCTTCTCTCAGATGTTTTACATGCTGATGACTCCCAAATGTGTGTCCCATGTACGTTTGTTACTCCAGTAGTTTACTGGATATGTCTGTTGGAAAATTCAAGGAATTTCCATCCTTTTTTTTTTTAAAAAAAAGATTGAGTTTCAGTCTTGTTGCCCAGGCTGGAGTGCAGTGTCGTGATATTGGCACACTGCAACCTCTGCCTCCTGGGTTCAGGCAGTTCTGCCTCAGCCTCCCAAGTAACTGGGATTACAGGCATGTGCCACCATGCCTGGCTAATTTTGTATTTTTAGTAGAGACAGGGTTTCTCCATGTTGGTCAGGCTGTTCTTGAACTCCCGACCTCAGGTGGTCTGCCTGCCTCGGCCTCCCAAAGTGCTGGGATTACAGGCCTGAGCTACCACAGCCAGCTCCGTCATGTTTAGATTTATTATTACTTAGCTTTTCACCTGCTCCCAGATTTTCTTTTAATTTCATCATTATCATACTT
>PVKP010017728.1:0-25542 GCA_004027715.1 Plecturocebus donacophilus | reverse complement strand
AGTCTGGTCTTGAACTCCTGACCTCATGATCCACCTGCCTTGGCCTCCCAAAGTGCTGGGATTATAGGCGTGAGCCACCGTGCTTGACCACTTAAATCTTGAAGTAGTCTGCAATGCATGCTTTTGCTTTACTTCTTATATGTATCAATCAGCACAGTTGTTTTCCCTTTGTTGGCTCTCAGTTTGTCCTGGAATTCTGCATTGCCTATTATTTGCTCTCTTTAAACTTTAGATTCTCCTTCCTTGAATCTGTTTTGCGTATGGCTGCCAGAATAATTTGGTTTTGAAAATTTTTTGAACCTGTTACTAAACATACAAGCCTGAGGAGACAACATGTGCTGTTGACCTTTGCACTGTCTATTCTGTCAAACAAAGTGAACTGAACCTGTGCTGAATAAATGTTTGAAAGGGTCACCATTTGGTCAAAACTTTGAATGACTCCCAGTTTACAAGATAAAGTCCAAATTCTACTTTCTGACTTTTAAACATTTTTATATTATATTCTTCTTCAACCTTGATCCTTACTCTTTAGCATTATTAAGCTGGTGTTTCCTCTGTAATATATCTTGCTTAAGCACAACTCCATGCATTCTTCCTTTAACTTGCCTGTCAAAGCCTATTCAGGGATGTTTGCTCTGCGGCCGACACTGTTCTAATCTCTGGTGTTGGTAATGAACAAGACAGAAGACAAAGTCCCTGTTTTCTTGGAGCTGACATTTGTGGAGAGGGACAGAAACAAACATGTGACATTAGGTGGTAATGAGTAAAATGAAAAGGAATAAAAGTAGACAAGGGGATAGATTGGCCGGATGTGGTAGCTATCTTAGGTAGTCTGGGAGAGCTGCTCCCTAGGTGTTCTAGAATGCAGGAGCAAGCCATGCAGTTATCTAAGCAGAGTTTTCTAGGCAGTAGAACCAATATATGCTAGACCCTAAAGTGTGAACACATTAGTTTTGTTCAAAGAATTGCTAAGACTTTTGTGGCTAGAGCATGGTAACTAAGGGGGAGAATGATAGTTGAGCTGAGAAGAGATGGTGGGAAGAGAGATAATGCTTCAAATGTTAAGTCCTTCATTGAAGAGGCCTTCCTTGACTACTACTACTTGTTTGTTAATATAAACCTTGGAACTTATATAACTATAGAAGTAGTTTTCAGATGATTGTTTATTCTGACTCCCAATAAAAAAATGTATCTTACATGGTAATTGTGTATATATGTTACTGTGTGCATGTGTGTGTGAGTGGTAACTACATTTGATATATGCTGATATTTTCAAAAACATTGGCCTTAACCTGCTAAAGTGATTTCATAGTTGGTTAATAGGTCATGACCAACAGTTTGAAAAGCACTAATTTATGGTGTCTATACTCACTTAAACAAAACACTGAACTACAAACTACTTTTGTTATAATCTGCACATTTTTTCAGTTTGTGAAATATTTTTGGTTAAAGATCCTGCCTTCAATTTTTTTTTTTTTTTTTTTTGAGATGGAGTTTCGCTCTTGTTGCCCAGGTTGGCGTGCAATGGCGCGATCTCGTCTCACTGCACCCTCTGCCTCCTGGGTTTAAGCAATTCTCCTGCCTCCGCCTCCCGAGTAGCTGGGATTATAGGCATGCGCTACCATGCCTGGCTAATTCTTGTATTTTTAGTAGAGACAGGGTTTCTCCATGTTTGTCAGGCTGATCTCCAGCTCTCGACCTCAGGTGATCCACCTGCCTTGGCCTCCCAAAGTGCTAGGATTACAGGCGTGAGCCACCATGCCCAGCCTTTGCCTTCAGTTTTTGTGTGTGTAGGTTTATAGTGTTTATAATAATGCTGAATAGAAAGGACTTGTTTAATTTTTTTTTTTAACTACCCACCTGCAACTGTTTTGAGTTATAGAGGACTTGTTTAATTTAGCAAACATCTGTTGAGTGGTATATTACAAGCTGCTAGATACTAAAATACATATAAGAATAAGATAAACTATTAACCTTTACTCATATAAGCGTTAAAAAGGAAAAAAAAAAAAGATAAATCCTAGTCTGATTTCCTAAGGCTTATGAGAGAGGAAAGCTTGTAAATAAATAATTTGTAATGTGATGGAATCTATCAAATAATGGAAGTGTGTTAAGGCCACAATGAGAGAATAAAGAAGTGGTTCTTCTTTGCTGAGAAGGACAAGGGAAACTTATTGGAGGAGGTAATATCTGAACTGGGTTTGGAGGGAGAAGAGGACTACTTGGTCAGGTAAATTCAGAAGCAGAAGATTTCTTAGGCAGGATAACATAAAGGAGTGAAATCATGAGACAGAATAGCACATGAAGATAATTGTAGATAACCCTGTATTAAAAGATAAATGCAAGGAGGAAATGGTGAGTGATGAGGCTGCAGTGAGGCAAGGTCATATCCTTAAAGGTCTCAGATGGATTGGAGTTACCACTTATTTAATGATTATGCATATTAGGGGAAAATACTGTATAGTCAGAATTTTAGGAAGTTGCCATATGACAAGTAAGATACAATCTCTCGATAATTCCAGAACAGCCAGTTTTTCTCTAGTGATGAAATGTATCACTGGAAGATGGCTTACATTTATGGGCTGTGTTGTACAAACAAAAAATCTTATAAAACGTTAACTTTTCCATTACAATGAGAAGTTCATTCCACAAGATGCATTTGAGAACTGAGACCTGAGGAAATAGATTCACGTTTCAAGCTTATGCTGGGACTTATGCTTATGAAGTAGAATGGTGGGTAGCCAACTGTTTAAATCATTTTCAAGTTAAATATACATATGGTTCAATGCCACTGTATTCTATAGGTGATTGGAATACGTGATTATATCTGCATTCATTTTGGAAAGATATTTTTATAAATTTGACCAAACCACAATTTAAGACTTTATGACATTTAGAACATACAAATTTTAAAGAAAAAAGAATATACAAATTTAAAACAGACTGGGAGAAGTGTGTGCAACATATGTAATAAATATATGTAATAAAATGGAAAAATAGGTAAAGAATATGAATAGGCAGTTTTGGAAAAGGAAACATAAGTGGCTAAACATTTGGTAAAGATGTGCAGTCTTGTACCTATGCAACAATATTGTATGTTCTTCACATGTATCCCAAAACCTAAAATGCAATAAAAAATAAAATTAGGAAAAAAAAAAAAAAAAAGAGAAATGCATATTAAAACAGACAACAATAGCATTCTCTGTAGCTGTATAAAAAAATGAGGAAGCTCTCCTCTCTGTGAACTAATAGGAAAAGGTCTCTGGGGTGTGTTAAGCAAGAAAAGCAAGTGGGGAGCAGTGTTATATAGTAATTTTTTTTTTTTTGGTGATTATTAGAAATACCAGAAGGATACCTGTGAAACTAGTAAAGGTGATTACTTGTTAGGGTTGTAGGTTTGGGGTGGGCCGAGGAGGAGCAGTGAGTAGTGTAAATACTTCTGTTGAGAATTTTCAATGTATACATTTCTGTGTTTGGGTTTTTGAGCTATAAGAAAGTATTGCCTATTGGAAAAAAAAAAAAGATGTGAAGTAGACCTTATAGAACTTACTTGATGACCAACTGTCTTAGTCCATTTGGGGTACTATAACCATTTGGGGTACTATAACAAAATACAAACTGGTGACTTATAAACAATAGAAATTTATTTCCCACAGTTCTGGAGGCTGGGAAGTTCAAAGTGGTGGCAGATTCCATGGCTGGTGAGAGCCCATTTCCTGGATTATAGATGGAGCTGCCTTGCTGTGCCCTCATATGGTGAAGGGAGAAAGCACTTATCTGTCAATAATTCCATTCATGAAATTATGAATGGAATGATAAGGTTTGCCCTCATGACCTAATCATCACTCAAAGTCCCTGCATACTAATACTATCACCTTGGGGTTAGGATTTCAACATGTTAATTTTGTGGGGACAGAAACATTCAGACCAGCTATATGTAGAAGATGAGGGAGAGTGAAGAGTTGAAGGTAGCTCCCAGATTTCTAAATTGGGAGGTAAAGAGGGTGATAATGTTATCAGGTAATGCAGAAGGAGGATTATGTTTTGGCATGTGCCTGGGAAGTTCTGGATATGCTAACTGAGCAAAACAAAACAAAAGTTCCATATCTAAAGTACATAAATTATACCAACATACTAGTAGTACCTTACTACTAGTAGTATCTCACTACTACTAGTAGTAAGGTACTCGTGTTTAGTAGCAAGGTACTCGTGTTTAGTTTAGTAGTACTACTTACTACTTACTAATAGTAAGGTACTAGTACCTTACTACTCACTAAACTAAACACGAGCACCTTACTACTGGTACCTTAGTACTAGTACTTTACTACTAGTACTAAAAATGAGTACCTAACTACTCACTAAACTAAAAACGAGTACCTTACTACTAGTAAGTAAGGTACTTGTTTTTTGTTTAGTGTGTGTTGGCATAATTTATGTACTTTAGATATGGAACTTTGGAGCTTATCTTAAACATGAATATTAAGTAGTAATCAGTAAATACTTTTTATTCTTAGACATTTATATTCTGGGTTAATTTTTATAAAGTTATGACTATATAGTTAAAGTAGGGGCACTGATAAGCACAGGTAGAATGTAGATAGAGAAATAGGGAGTGTATATCTGATAAATACGTAGCTTAGGTGGAAAGTAAGAACTTAATTTATTAGCATGGCTTTAAGTGTGTTTTTTTTTCTCCCAAGATGGAGTCTTACTCTATCACCCAAGCTGGAGTGTAGTGGCACAATCTTGGCTCACCGAAACCTCTGCCTCCCAGGTTCAAGGGATTCTCCTGCCTCAACCTACCAAGTAGCTGGGATTACAGGCACCTGCCGCCATGCCCAGTTAATTACCATTTATTTATTTATTTCTATTTACTGAGATAATAAATATTGAGATAAATATAAATATTTCTTTTATTTATATATATAATGTAAATATCAATTTTTAAAAAGAGATTTTGCCCAGGCTGGAGTACAGTGGTGCAATCTTGGCTCACTGCAACCTCTGCCTACCAGGCTCAAGCACAGCTCCCGCCTCAGCCTCCTGAGTAGCTAGGACTACAGGCGTGCACCACCACATCCAGCTAATTTTGTATTTTTAGTAGAGGCAGGGTTTCACCATGTTGGAGAGGCTGGTCTTGAACTACTGATCTCAGCTGATCTATCTGCCTGCCTTGACCTCCCAAAGTGAGGCATGAGCCACTGTACCTGTCCCATGGTTCCAATTTAATGACATCTTTTGGTATCTGAAATTCAAAGAAACAAAAATAGTTTTGATTTTTTAAGACAGACCTAAATAAAAAATATAAAGATTTAAAAAAAAAGCAAAACAAAAATAGTTTTGAATAAGGAAGTGATCTTTATGGTCAACAAGATTATACTGTAATATTTAAAACAGGTTTAGGCTGGGTACGGTGGCCCTTAATCCCCGCACTTTGGGAGGCCGAAGTGGGTGGATCACTTGAGCCCAGGAGTTCAAGACCAGCCTGTGTAACATGGTGAAGCCCTGTCTCTACAAAAATTTAAAAAATTAGCTGGAAGTGGTGGTCTGTATCTGTAGTCCCAGCCACTCGAGAGGATGAGGTGGGAGGATCTCTTGAGTCCAGGAGGTACAGGTTGCAGTGAGCTGACATTACACCACTCCAGCCTGGGAGACAGAGCTCTGAAACAAAAACAAACCTCTTTGAAGTTTAGGGAAGTTTGTAAAAGCATAGAAATTTTTTTTATGTAGTACATAACTGTATATAAGACAAAGAGGTTTAACCTAATGGAGATAAGGAGTCATAACATGTTGGGTGCTACTTAAAACAAGCTCTTGGCCGGGCACAGTGGCTCATGCCTATAATCTGAGCACTTTAGGAGGCTGAGGCGGGCAGATCATGAGGTCAGGAGTTTGAGACCAGCCTGACCAATATGGTAAAATCCTGTCTCTACTAAACAAAAATTAGGCGGTTGTGGTGGTGTGCCCCTGTAATCCCAGCTACTCGGAAGGCTGAGGTAGGAGAATTGCTTAAACCTGGGAGGCAGAGGTTGCAGTGAACCAAGATTGCACCACTGCACCCTAGCCTGGGCCACAGAGCAAGACTCATCTCAAAAACAAAACAAAACAAAAACAAGCTCTTGCTATATAATTTAGCGTTTAATTTTTTTTGAGTGAATTATATTTTAGAACCTGAATTTTGAGGTCCTAATTTATCCATACTACTTATACCTGAATTTTATTTGGCTGGAGCCTAAAATTAAGTAAAAGAGGAGCACAGTTAAAGCACATACTTGCAGGACTTGCAAATAAATGTAGTAGTTTTTTTCTGAATTTATGTTAGTAAGGATTTGAGTATGGAATAGTAATGAAAAGTAACTAGTTTGTAATTCTTTCTTGTTTTTCTTTTTTAATTGAGACGGGTCTGTCTCTGACACCTAGGCTGGAGTGCAGTGGCACAGTCTCAGCTCACTGCAGGCGTCGACTTCTTGGGTTCTGGTGATCCTCTCACTTCAGCCTCCTGAGTAGCTGGGACCACAGGCTCATGCCACCACACCTGGCTAATTTTTTTTATTTTTTGGTGGAGACGAAGTTTCTCCATGTTGTCTAGGCTGGTCTTGAAGTTTTTAGTTCAAGTGGTGTGCCTGTGTGAGCCTCCCAAAGCACTGAGATTACTACAGGTGTGAGCCACTGCACTCAGCCAGTAATTTTTGCATGAGATTCAAAACTTTTAACCATCATGTCTGAAGAGAAGACAGTTTACTAATAAAAGTGTATTTTTTAAGATTCTTTTATTGCTGGCTTAGTCTTTCAAAAAAAATGCTATAAAAATTACAAAAAATATAGACTCTTATAACAGTTGGAGATGATCTTGTTTATGTGAGAGTGAAAAGGGTCTAAAACTTGCCATTCTGTCACCTCCAACCTGTGCTTATTCTTTAGCCACTGCTTTTCTTGCTACTGAAGTATGGGGCTTTGGGAAACACAAATTGAGAAATGCTGGACTGGACTGGGCTGGAGTTTTAGATGGGCTCTAACCTCTTCATATATATTTTATAGATACATGTTTTATATATATGTTATATATGTATGGCATATATATATGTATGTGTGTGTGTGTAATTTTTTTTTTTTGAGACAGGGTCTCACTTTTTTGTCCAGGCTGGAATGCAGTGATGTGATCATGGCCCACAGCAGCCTCAACCTCTTGGGCTCAAGTGATCCTCCCACTTCAGCTTCCTGAGTAGCTGAGACTACAGGCACACACCACCATACCTGGCTGGCCTATAGCTCCTAAGCTCAAGAGATCCCCCCGCCTTAGCCTCTCAGTCATGTACCACCATACCTGGCTACATTTTAACTTTTTATAATAGATTTGTGTATACTTAATGATAGTAAGCCATAAAATAGACCAGTATCTAAATATGTTTTATGCATTCTTGACATACCTAACTTTTTGATAAGTTTTAAAATATGCAGTTTGTGAGTTTTGTTTTGTTTTGTTTTGTTTTTGAGATAGTGTCTTGTTCTGTTGCCCAGGATGGAGTGCAGTGGGATGAACATGGCTCACTGCAACCTTGATCTCATTGGCTCAAGTGATCTTCCTACTTCAGCCTCCCGAGTAGCTGGGATCACAGCTGTGTGCCACCATGCTTGGCTAATTTTTTTAAAAAAATTATAAATTTTTTGTAAAGATAGAGTCTGGTCTTGAACTCTTGGGCTTAAGCAATCCATCTGCCTCAGCCTCCCAAAGTGCTGGGATTACAGGTGTGAGCCACTACGCCTGGCTTCAAAATAATTTTCTTTTTTTTTTTTTTGAGACAAACTTTCACTTATTGTTGCCCAGGCTGGAGTGCAATGGCGAGATCTTGGCTCACCGCAACCTCTGCCTCCCAGGTTCAAGTGATTCTCCTGCCTCAGCCTCCTGAATAGCTGAGACTACAGGCACACGCTGCCACGCCCAGCTAATTTTTGTATTTTTAGTAGACATAGGGTTTCACCATGTTGGCCAGGATGGCTTTGATCTCCTGACCTCATAACCCACTCATCTCGGCATCCTGTAGTGCTGGGATTACAGGTGTGAACCACCATGCCTGGCCCAAAATAATTTTCTAATACATTTATTTAAAAATGTGTATAAATGGACTGTACAATTCAAACCTGTGTTGTTCAAGGGTCAGCTGTACATCAGGAAGGTCATTTCCATGTATATTTCTTTTCTGGATAATAGTGGCCTAGATTAGAGGAGTTTTGTTTTTTTGTTTTTGTTTTTGTTTTTAGACAGAGTCTTGCTCTGTTGCCAGACTGAAGTGCAGTGGTGTGATCTCGGCCCACTGCAAACTCTGCCTCTTGGCTTCAAGTGATTCTCCTGCCTCAGCCTCCCCAGTAGTTGGGATTACAGGCACACGCCACCGTGGCCGGCTAATTTTGTATTTTTAGCAGAGATAGGGTTTCACTATTTTTGGCTAGCTTGGTTTCAAACTCTTGACCTTGTGATCCACCCGCCTTGGGCTCCCAAAGTGCTAGGATTATAGGCGTGAGCCGTGGTGGCTGCCTGACCAGTCTTCTTTTTGAAGACAGTTGAGAATGTTGAATAAAATATATAGAACATTACCTTAATAGCTTTGAAGAACTGGGAAGAGAAGGGAATCTGTTAAGCCAAATTCTGGAAGAAAGCCTAAAGCAAGAAGTTAACAGACCATCTGGAGAACTGAAGCCACTTTTGCCTTCGGTATGTTTGCCAATATCAAGAAATGTAGATTTCTGTTCATCAGTCTTTTGGGGTGAGGTGGACAAAAATTAAGATGCAGAGCCCACCCAACATGTGGACATGTAAAGTCTTATGAGATTTTCTTGACTAATTAGGCTTGGGCTCCATATATCTACAGCTGAGAGGTAAGAATGAACCAAAACTAACCCCTTTTCTGTCTTTCATCACCCACCTCCCAGCCAAATATCAAGGAATTTCAAGACAAATTATCTTGGCACTGAGCATAACAGGAGAAAGGAAACAAGCAAACAAAAGTCTTTACAAAGCTATGCCCATAGCATAGGTGGGAAACGGAAAAGCTGTACTTCATTTAGGTTGGTTCTTGACTCCAGGTGCTTGGCAGAAACAAATGCAAATGTTCTCTGAAGGAAGACTCTATCTTAGGCCTCTGCACAGTTTTTCAAGGACAGAATCAGCACCTAGTCAAAGATAGCTAGACATACAAGAAGACAAGGCACCATAGGCATGAACCAGTAGAAACAACAGACAGCAGAGAAAGATTTTCATAGGTATCATATAATAGAATTAAAAGATACATAATAGAAGGACGAAGTTTGCTGTGTTTACAGAAATAAATGACAAACTTGAGAATAAGGAACAGGAAACGATTGTTTTTTTGAGTGGCATCATCGTTTTTAAAAAAACAAATAGAATTTTTCAAATGAAAAATAAAAGAACTGACTTGGGAGTTTCAGGCAAGCCTGGGCAACATGGTGAAATCTTATTTGTACAGAAAACACACAAAAAAATTAGCTAGGTGTGGTGGCATTCGCTTGTAGTCCCAGCTACTTAGGGGGCTGACGTGGGAGGGTTGCTTGAGCCCAGGAAGTCAAGGGTATAGTGAGTCAAAATTGTACCACCGTGCTCCAGCCTGGGTGACAGAATGAGACCCTGTGTCGAAAAAAAGTAAAAAAGTAACTGCATTAAAAACTTAATAATGCAATTTGCAGCAGACTGGACACATCAGAAAAATTATCAAACTGGAATAATAGATTAGATTAAATTATCCAGAATGTAGCTTAAATGATAGCTAGAGGCAAAAGATGGGAAATATAGAGGACAGTGTAAGAGATATGGGGATAGAGTGAGAGAGTTTTAATTGGAATTCTAGAAGGAAAGGAAGAGAGAATGGGATATTTGAAGAGATGATGACTGTACAGAACCAAGGAAAGATACCAAACCAGGATTCAGGAATTCCAGTGAATCCAAATTAGGATTATAATATGTCCACACCTAAACACGTTATAATAAAGTCACAGAAAAGCAAAAGTAACTGGGGAAAAAACCATCAAAGGAGCAAGAATTAGAGTAATAGATGACTTTCAACAGCAACAGTGGAAATCAGCAGACAGTGAAATGTCTGCAATATGAAACCAATCTAGAATTTTATGACCAGTGATAATATATTTAAAGAATGATGGTAAAATAAGGATATTTTCGGATAAAAACAACTTGTCACCAACATCTCACCTGTGAAAGATCATTTAAAGCAGCACTGTTCAATAGAAGTTTCTGTGGAAATGGAAATGTTCTTTTTTTTTATTGAGCCAGGGTCTCACTTTGTCACCCAGGCTGGAGTATGGCACAGTCATGGCTGAATGAGCTAAAAACAATATATTTATGGATTAAATAATGTGATAATGTAGAAAATAAAAAACAAAAGAAAAAAGATTTAAAAAAAATAATGTGATAATGTAGTAATGTGGATCGCTCAGGTGATCCTCCCACCTCAGCCTCCTTAGCAGTTCAGACGCAGATACACACAACCTCACCTGGCTAATTTAAGAAATTATTTGTAGAGATGAGGTTTCTGTGTGTTGCTCAGGCTCGAACTTCTGTGCTCAAGTGATTCCCCCACCTCAGTCCCCCAGAGTGCTGGGATTACAGGTGTGAGCCACCATGTTTGACCTGGAAATGTTCTTTGTGCTGTCCGATATTGTAGTCACAAGCTACATATGGCTGTTGAGTACTTGAAATGTGGCTAGTGTAACCACTAAACTGAACTTTTTAGTTTTACTTAATTTTAATTAATTGAAATAGCCACATGCACCATATTGGACAGTACTTTTTTGTTTGTTTGTTTTGAGATGGAGTTTTACTCTTGTTGCCCAGGATGGAGTGCAATGGTATGATCTCAGCTTACTGCAACCACCGCCTCCCAGGTTCAAGCGATTCTCCTTGCTCAGCCTTCTGAGTAGCTGGGATTACAGGCATGCACCACCATGCCCAACTAATTTTACATTTTTAATAGAGATGGGGTTTCTCCATGTTGGTCAGGATGGTCTTGATCTCCTGACCACAGGTGATCTGCCCGCCTTGGCCTCCCAAAGTGCTGGGATTACAGGTTTGAGCCACTGCGCCTGGACTTGGACAGTACGTTTTTAAAGAATAAACTTAGAAAGAATTTGATCCCAAATCACAAAACGAAATGTATGAAGTGTAAATGAAAGGTAAAGAGGCTGGGTGTGGTGACTCACGTTTGTAATCCCAGCACTTTGGGAGGCCAAAGCGGGCGGATCACGAGATCAGGAGTTTGAGATCAGCTTGTTCACAATATGGTGAAACCCCGTTTCTACTAAAAAATACAAAAATTAGCTGGGCGTAGTGGCATACGCCTGTAATCCTAGCTACTCGGGAGGCTGAGCCAGGGGGATCGCTTGAACCAGAGAGGTAGAGGTTGCAGTGAGCTGAGATCATGCCACTGTGCTCCAAGACTGGGTGACATAGTGAGACTCCATCCCAAAAAATAAGTAAGGTAAAGAAAATGATATATATTTAGAGAATGAAAATGAATATGGATTACATTAACCATAGTAAAAATGTCTAATGGATTAAAAACAAAGGAGTAACAAGTGGGATAGGTAAAATTATAGGATTTAAGGTCCTTGTCTTACCTAGAAGGATAGTAATTTTAAAAAACTCTTTGTTATGGAAAATTTTAAATACGTAAAAGAGAAGAGTATAATGAATCCTTATGTATTTATTACCTACCTTCAACAGTTATGAATTCATGAATAAGATGTTTTTATATGTACCCCAAGTATTTTAAAATAAGTCCTAACAATCACATTATTTAACCTATAAATACATTGTTCTTATCTCATAAAAGATAAGGACTTAAAGTATAATTCTGGTATATATGCAGAAAAAAATCAGTAATAATTTCTTATATTACATACTTAGAATTCACATTTTCCCAATTATCTTAAAGAATGATTTAAAAATTACATTTGGTTTCTTCAAACTGGAATCCAAATAGGGTCTACATATTACATTTCATTGATGTGTTGCTTATATCTTTTAAAATCTATAGGTTTTTTGAGAAAAGAGAGAATAAAGATTTTGATTAGACTTTATGGCATAATTTCTATAAAACCAGTAAAAGAACGGAAACAGAGGGTATAACTTCCAAATCATTAGAGGAAATATATAGAATGTTAAAAAGAATTGAGCTAAAAGAAGGCAGCAAGAAAGGGGAGAAAGGAAACTGGACAGGGGGCTAGGAGCAGTGGCTCACGCCTGTAATCCCAGCACTTTGGGAGGTTGAGGCAGGCGGATTATGAGGTCAGGAGTTCAAGACCAGTCTGGCCAACATGGTAAAACCTTGTCTCTACTAAAAATATAAAAGTTAGCTGGGTTTGGTGGTGCATGCCTGTAATTCCAGGTACTTGGGAGGCTGACAGAGGAGAATTGCTTGCACCCGGGAGACGGAGGTTGCAGTTAGCTGAGATCGTGCGACGGTACTCCAGCCTGGTGACAGAGCAAAACTCTGTCTTAAAAAAAAAAAAAAGAGTAGGCACATCTTAAACTCTGCTGGATGTTGATAAATTGTTCTTCAGAATGATTATATTTTTATGGATTTTGGACAAGGGAATTGTGAGATGTATGTCTTCCCTACTAGATAGATGGTGAATTCATTAAGGGCAGGTACTTTGTCAGGTTCATATACAGAAATGTTTGATTGCATGCAGTTGTATTTTAGGGGGATTGCCTGGAAGCAGGATGGAGAAACTAGAATTAGGTCAGCAAAGAGACCATGGTGATGTTTAAGGTATGAGGCAATGAGTGCGTAAGACCAGAGGTAGTAGAGAGGAGGGGATGAATATGAGAAATCCTGAGAAGTAAGGATCAGAATGTATGGATTCTTTTTGTTGAGCAGAGTATTGATGGTTCATTTTTGTGAATTACGAGAACCAGCAGTTTATTGGCTTCACTTTGTAGGAAGTCGAGTTCTAGTCTAGCCTTTTCTTTATCTCCTACTTAGAGACTCTTTACAAGCCTCTGTTTTTTTTTTTCCTGGAATACATTCATGTGATTTAAAAGCAGCTAGTAGTTGAATTAGGCAAAGGCACATTGGGTTGCAAAGATGAGGAGGATTTAGTAGAATCCGTGGGTCCCTTTGTTATCAAATGATTCTGTGAAATCTAACAAAGGTAAAGGCTATCTCCTCCTATAGTTTTTAGAAGGAAAGCCTTTTCAGCTCCATAACAGGGGCAATTCATGTGCAGTTTTCCTTTCTTTCTTTTTTTTTTTTTAAAGTCACCCAGGCTGGAATATTAGGGGTATGTGTGATCATAGCTCAGTGCAGCCTTGACCTCCTAGGCTTCTAGCAATCCTCCCACCTCAGCCTCCTGAGTAGCTGGATTACAGGAGCACACCACCAAGCCTGGCTAATTTTTAAAAAATTTTTGGAGAGATGGGGTCTCACTATGTTGCTTAGTCTGGTCCCAAACTCCTGGGCTTGAGTTTGGGACCAGACTTGGCCTCCCAAAATGCTGGGATTACAGACATGAGCCACCTTATCTGGCCTAGATGAAGTTTTTCTAAAAATCCCTTTAGCTAGGCATGATGGCTCATGCCTTTTGGCACTTTGGGAGGCTGAAGCGGGCGGATCACCTGAGATTAGGAGTTTGAGACTGGCCTGGCCAACATGGTGAAACCCTGTCTCTACTAAAAATACAAAAATTAGCTGGTGTGGTGGTGTGCACCGCCCGTAATCCCAGCTACTTAAGAGGCTGAGGCAGGAGAATTGCTTGAGCTGGGGAGGCGGAGGTTGCAGTGAGCTGAGATCGTGCCATTGTGCTCCAGCCTAGACAACACAACCAGACTCCATCTCAAAAAAAAAAAAAAATTCCACTTAAATCTTATTTTAAAATGTTATGACTTCTTACAAATTCTGAAGTTAGTGGCTTCAAGAAGTTTGACCAATGACTCTAGAACAGCTCTTTCCAGTAGAACTAGAGTGAGCCACAGATTTTTTTTTTTTTTTTTGCAATTGATTGCTCCATTCTACGTCTGCAGAAACAGAACCAGATGGGGTGATGAGATTTGCACCAGGTCATGCAGCTGATCTGTGGCAGAGGTAGTAGGGTCTCAACTTCTGGCTTTTAGCCATGCCAAGTCTTGATCTGGGTCCACTTACTATGGGGTACACTTGTCCCTCTTCCTCATGGAAACAGTTTAATCCTGACACAGAGACATTGGGAGCATTCAGGGCAGTGTATCACTGGAGGGGCTTCGTAGCCAGGGGAGCCCACCTTTGAGGCTGAATTTCCCAACTACTAGCTTTGTGACTTTGGCCAGGTGACTTTTCCAAACCTCAGTTTTCCCATCTGGTAATGTGAGTCCAGGCAGTATAGCCCCTACTCTTAGGGCTGTGTGTAGGGAGATAGTGCTTGGGCACACAGCATTCAACAAACGCAGGTTGTTAACAGTGGGAGACAGCAGTAACTAAGATTCATTGAGCACTTACTGTTGGCCTGGCACTTGCTGTCAATGAACTCATTTAGAGAAAAAAAAAATTTTTTTTTTTCTCATTCTGTTGCCTAGACTGTAGTGCAGTGGTGCAATCACAACTCACTGTAGCCTTGACCTTCCTGGGCTCAGGTGATCCTCCCATCTCAGCCTTCTGAGTATCTGGGACCACAGGTGTGTGCCACCTGCCCAGCTAATTTTCATGTATTTTTTGTAGAGGCATAGTTTTGTCACGTTGCCCAGGCGGCTCTTGAATTCCAGGGCTTAACCCACTTTGGCTTCCCAAAGTGCTAGGATTACAGGCATAAGCACCATACCCAGTCATTTTTTTTTAAAAATTAAATTTTAAATTTTATTTATTTATTTATGAATGAATGAATGACAGGATCTGACTCTGTTGCCCAGGCTGGAGTGTAGTGGCATACTCATGGCTCACTGAAGCCGCAAACTTCTGGGCTCAACCGATTCTCCTGCCTCAGCCTCCTGAGTAGCTGGGACTACAGGCAGACACCACCATGTACAGCTAATTTTTTTTTTTTTTTTATTAGGGAGAGATGATGTCTCTCTGTGTGTTGCCCAGGCTGGTCTTGAACTCCTGGGCTCAAGGGATGCTTCTGCCTCAGCCTCCCCAAATGCTGGGATTACAGGTGTGAGCCACCATGCCTGGCTAATTGCCTCTAATCCCCAGAACAACCCTGTGAGAGAGGTTCTGCTATTACTCTCATTTTTCATTTTATAGATGTGTAAACTGAGACGTAGAAAGGCTGAGTGACCTCTCCCTGCCTCACGCTGGGTCCCCTTAAGTGGGGATTAAAAAAAAGGGGGGGGGGCACCTATGTTATCATGTGGGGCCTATGGTGAGAGTAGTGCATGCTATTAATTATGATTGGTGTTTTTGTCATGGCTCGTAAACCCACATGGGCCAGCATGGACTACTTCATTACCAGGGTTTCCCATTTCCCCCATGGGCCTGATCCTAGGGTAACAGCTTCCCATTCCTCTGCAGTGGAGACTGCAGCCAGATTTAAAATTTTCTTTTTTTTTTTTAAAGATCGGGTTTCGCCATGATGGCCAGGCTGGTCTTGAACTCCTGACCTCAGGTGATCCACCCACCTCGGCCTCCCAAAGTGCTAGGTTTACAGGCGTGAGCCACCAAGCCTGGCCCAGATTTAAAATTTTCTAGTAGCCACTATGCAGTACAGTCTTGAACTCTTAGGCTCAGGTGATCTTCCTGCCTTAGCTTCCCAAGTAGCTGGTACTACAGGTACACACCACTGTGCCCAGCAAAATTAATTTTTGTGATATAGTTTAATCCCTTATATCAAAAAATATTATTGTCATTATGACAGAGTCTCACTCCTGTTGCCCAGACAGGAGTGCAGTGGTGTGATCATGGTTCACTGCAGCCTTGACTTCCTAGGCTCAGGTTATCCTGTCACCTCAGCCTCCCAAGTAGCTGGGACTACAGGTATGTGCCACCATGCTTGGCTGATTTTTTTGTAGAGACCAGGTTTTGCCATGTTGACCAGGCTGGTCTTGAACTCCTGGCCTCAAGAAGTCTACTTGCCTCGGCCTCCCAAAGTGTTGGAATTACAAGCATAAGCCACCACGCCTTGCCCTTCCAAAATATTGTTTCAACGAGTAATCAGTATAAAAGTTATTAATGAAATATTTTGCATTCTTTCTTGATTACAAGTCTTTTTTTTTTTTTGAGACGGAGTTTTGCTTATGTTGCCCAGGCTGGCAGGCTGGAGTGCAGTGGCGCGATCTCAGCTCACCACATCCTCCACCTCCCGGGTTCAAACAGTTCTCCTTCCTCAGCCTCCCAAGTAGTTGGGATTACAGGCATGCACCACCATGGCCGGCTAACTTTGTAGTTTTAGTAGAGATGGGGGTTTCTCCATATTGGTCAGGCAGGTCTTGAACCCCTGACCTCAGGTGATCCACCCACCTCAGCCTCCCAAAGTGCTGGGATTACAGGCATGAGCCACCACACCCGGCTGATAGCAAGTCTTCAAAATCTGGTATGTTATATTTATAGCACATATCAATTTGGATTAGTCACATTTCAATGCCCAGGATTCTTATATAGCTAGTGGTTACTATATTGGACACTTCAGTTCTTTTTTGAGACAGAGTCTTTTGCTGTGTCGCATAAGCTGGAGTGCAATGGCAATCTTGCTTGGCCCACTGCTCTGCCTCCTGAGTTCAAGTGATTGTCCTGCCTCAACCTCCTGAGTAGCTAGGACTATAGGCATGCACCACCATACCTGGCTAATTTTTTTTTGTGTGTATTTTTTATGTTTTTCACCATTTTGGCCAGGGTGGTCTTGAACTCCTGATCTCAAGTTATCCTCTGACCTCAGCCTCCCAAAGTGCTGGGATTACAGGTGTGAGCCATGGTGCCCAACCTGGATTCCTCAGTTTTAGAATATACCCATTTGAAAACTTTGAACTCAGTTGGGTACTAATTTGATCTACTGTCACTGAGGGTGGTCCTGAGCTGATTTTGCTTTGTAGTATTATTGCTGTTATTAGACAAGTTTTAGCTTCCTGCCTAGATTTTTTAATGCTGATTTGGCAGATCCAAGAGTAATTCTGAGGGTCCCAGATGAAGGCAGTATCTACATTTTTTTATGTTCACAATTTTCTCTTTTGACTAAAAAACAGAATTCACCTCAGATTTTTTTTTGGTCACATCTGTCAATTTAAGTTGCTACTAATAAAAAGATAATATTCAGGCAAGTTCCAATCTTGTTTAGTTATAAGACATTTTCTTAAAAGACTGATTTAGGTATTCTGTAGGCATTCTGTTAATTATGATATTTCCTAGGGTTTGTGAAACTTAGATTACATTAAAAAAGTCAAGCATTATGATGTTATTGGTTGTTCCAAGTATTTCTGGAGTTTCTACTGTGTGCCAAATATTGTTTGTTCAATGGATTAATATTTATTGAGCCTGCCCTCCTTCCTTCCTTCCTTCCTTCCTTCCTTCCTTCCTTCCTTCCTTCCTTCCTTCCTTCCTTCCTTCCTTCCTTCCTTCCTTCCTTCCTTCTTTCCTTGCCTCCCTCCCTCCTTCCCTTCTTCCCTCCTTCCTTCCTTCCCTCCTTTCTCTCCTTCTTTTCCCTCCCTTTCCTTCCCTCCCTTTCCTTTCCTTTCCTTTTTTTTTTTTGTGATAGGGTCTCACACTATTGCCCTATTGCCCAGGCTGGAGAGCAATGGCGTGATCTCAGCTCACTGCAACCTCCGCCTCCTGAGTTCAAGTGATTCTTCTGCCTAAGCCTTCTGAGTAGCTGAGATTTAAGCTCTTGCCACCACACATAGCTAACAGAATGCCCTTTTAATGCAGACTTTAAAAGTGATAAAAGGGTTGCTGCATCTTTTACTTTTTAAGTGTTTCTCTTATGTGGTAGTGGGATATCCTCAGGTTATGGTTACTGAAAGAAAGTTATTCTAGAAGGAAGATATTCCATCAGCTTTGTGATTATGATTTCATTGGAACTGGTCTTGACTTTTAGGAGGATCTTTCTCAGAGATCAACGTTCTGGCTGTGGGGAGTGGGGACCTTGTGCAGAAGCAGTTATTCTCACTGATAGTGAGAGTATAAGTTGCTACAATATTTTGGTAGATAATTTGGCAGTGTCTAATCACAATTAAAATGTGATTTTAAACAAGCCTAGCAATCCTGTTTCTCACAATAATATCTAGAACAATGCTAACTTGTGTGTATTACAGCACTATTTGTAAAGATGAAAAATTAAAACAGGATTATATAAATAATATAATCTGTATATTTGTTTCCTATTCTTATAGAGTAATAGTTTCCTATTTGCTGTAACAAATTACCACCACTTTATTGCCTTAAAAAAACCGCAAATTTATTATTTTATAGTTCTGGGAGTCTGAAGATGTAAAATTAGGATTTCAGCAGGACTGTTCCTTCTGGAAGCTTTAGGAGAGAATCTGTTTTCTTGCGTTTTGTAGCTTCTAAAGAATGCACTCATTTCTTGACCTGTGACCCCTTCCTCCATCTTCAAGGCCACCAGCATAGTATCTTGAAATCTCTTTCATTCTCTCTCTGATCTCTGCTTCTTTCTCCCTGACTGTGACCTTCTGGTCCCAATGTCACATCTCCTGTTCTGATCCTCCTGTCTCTCTCTTACAAGAACTTTTGTGATTACATCATACTTGGATAATCCAAGATAACCACCCTAGTCAAGATCCTTAATTTAATCATTTCTACAGCATTTCTTTTGCCATGTAAAGTAGCATATTCACAGGATCTGGGAATTAGGATCTAGGCATCTTTGGGGGAGCATTCAGCCTGTTGCACTCCACAGTACTGTGCAGCCAATAAAAAGACTGTGTATTGACACAGAAAGATGTCACTGATAAAACAAGAGGATTGGCTAGGTATGGTGGCTCATGCCTGAAATCCCAGCACTTCAGGAGGCTGAGGCGGGTGGATCACCTGAGGGTCAGGAGTTGTACAAATACAAAAATTAACTGGGCTTGGTGGTGCATGCCTGTTATCCCAGCTAGTTGGTAGGCTGAGGCAGGAGAATTACTTGAACCAGGGAGGCGGAGGTTGCAGTGAGCCAAGATTGGACCATTGTACCCTAGCCTGGGCAACAAGAGCAAAATTCTACCTCAAAAAAATAAAAAATAAAATAAACTAAGAGGATTGCTTGTGAATAGGGGAAAAAAGCAAGTTGCAAAACAATATAGTATGATCTCTTTTTTGTGTTTTTTTGTTTTTGCCCACCCTCCTGACCCCTTTGTGTGTTTTTGTTTAAAAAGAAGCATTGTGTGTGTTTCTTTATGCATAGAAAAGATCTGGAAGGATGAGCACTAAACATTTAGATAGTGTTTACTTCTGAGAACACAAGGATATGTTGAGATTACTTTAAACTGTATAATTCTTATGTACAGTAAACCTGTGTTTGTTTATTGTAATTTTATTTTTATGAAAGCATATGTGTACAGTTCTCATTTATAAGTGGGAGCTATACAATGGTTATACACAAACATACAGAGGGGAATAACAGACACTAGGGACTCCGAAAGTGGGGATAGTGGGAGAGGAGCGAGGGTTGAAAAATTCCCTGTTGGTTACAGTATTCACTGTTCAGGTGATGAGTACACTCAAAGCCCAGACTTCACCAGTGTGCAATATATACATGTAACAAGACTGGACTTGTACCTCCTGAATCTATAAAAATAAGAATTTTTTTTAAGGAAGAAAAAAAATTATGCATGTACATAGTTGAAAAAGTAAAAAATATAAGCCTTATGATGAAAATCCTACACTCAACTTGTGTTATTCCTTCCCACCCCTGAACCCTCTTTTCCAGAGGTTTCCATTTTATGGATCTGTTAGCTTTTCATATTTCTAAATAACAAATGTATGCTATTTCTTGATTTTTTTCTATATTTGATACCTTTTGACTTTCTACTTACGAAGAATAAGCTTCAGCTCTTTTAAGCCATTCGTGTGCATATTTTTCCTCACCATTTAACTTTTCAGTAGGATTACACTGAAAATTTTACTTTCTTTTACACCCCAGGAACTATTATTCTTAGCTAATCCACATCTATATCACAAAGGAAATGTGTGTGTTCGTATAAAGGAAAAACTATACAACAAGGGATATGTAGTCCTTTTTGGTATCGTTTTTTCTCCCCTCTGAAAAATAGTCTAGCTTTTCTTTTCCTAGTTTTCTTATGTCTGTCCTTAACCCATCCCCAACTCTCCACTAGCATTCATTCTCTTCTTAGAAGACTACCATCCTGTCTTTTTCCTTGGAGACCTCCTTCCTAGAACTCTGTTTTCTGGCTCCCATCTGGGTTTGCTTTCTAGTTTTGTTGCACAGCTGTTGTCTTGGGGTCTCCCTTCACTATCATTTTGGGTACCCTCTCCTATTCTGTTTATGTTGGATCCTTTATTTCTGAAGCCCTTGATTATTCTTTCTGGTTTACTCTTGATTTTGGTGGAACACGTCTTCTAGTGGTTTTCTGGAAAAGGGGTATATGGGAGAGAGATATATAATATTTGAAAATACCATTTATTTTAAAACTTAAAAAAAGGAGGGGGAACTCCATTAGGTAAAATGGGCATGGGGGAATCCAAATATACCAGAGTTGATTTGATGATTTTTTTTTTTTTTTTTTTCCCAAAGAAATTACACTGGGAGACACTAAACTTAAATCCTTGGAAGATATGCCCTTTTACATCCCAGCAGATTCCCAGTGTTCTCTAATTTAGAACACAGGAAGAAATGAGACTAAGGGTCTCATTTTAAGATAAAAACTAGTGTTCTTTAGTAAATCTTTTTACTTTTCACTTGCATCCTCTGCAAAATGAAGACAATAATGATTTTGGTAAGACCCTTCAGATAAAATGAGACAATGTAGATAAAGACTTAGCAAGATGCTAGGGATTGTTTTTATTATTTTTGGAAGTGTTTTCTTGTGAGAATGTAGGCAACTACATTTGGAATATTTGCATATAGACATGATTATAATATGCTAAATTTTACTTGGAGTCATTTTATGTATGTTTACTATGAAAAATCCTTTCAACATCTAATTTTGTACATTAAAGACTTTACTAAGCTTATCTGTGACCTAATTTTGAAAAAAAGCTTTTTAATAAAAGGTTTAATATTACATTAGTAAGATATGTTTGCTATAGAAAACTTACAATTTGACTGGGTGTGGTGGCTCATGCCTGTAATCCCAGCACTTTGGGAGGCTGAGGTAGGCGGATCATGAGGTCAGGAGTTCGAGACCAGCCTGGCCAACATAGTGAAACCATCTCTACTAAAAATACAAAAATTAGCTGGGCATGGTGGTGTGCGCCTGTAGTCCCAGTTACTTGGGAGGCTGAGGCAGGAGAATTGCTTGAGCCTGGGAGATGGAAGTTATGGTGAGCCGAGGAAAGCTGAGATCGTGCCACTGCACTCCAGCCTGGGCAATAGAGCGAGACTCTGAAAAAAAAATAAAACTTACAACTTAGAAAAAGTAGAAAAAGGGGAAAATTCATAATTTTCATTACCATGGTACATTGTTTCCAAGTGTTTTTTAGTAAGATCGTGGTATATATACAACTTAAGAGTCCTGATTCTTAAACTGTTACTGTTTGTAAATAATATTTTCAAAGGAATATATGTAGTATTACTTTAAAAAGATTTTTATCTTTTAGAAATCTGTACTGAAATATTTAGAGATAATATGATATAATATCTAACACTTCAAAATAATGGGCGGAGGTGGGAAATGAGTCAGCTATAAATTGATAATATTTAAATGCTAGCTATGTGAGAGTTTATTATACTACTGTCTACTTTGTATATACTACCAGTTTTCCATAATATAAAATAAATAAATCACGATAGTATTTCATTATGACATCTTAATTTCTTTAATCATTGTTTGCCGTTGGGAAGGTTTTTTCCTTATTTTAAATAACATTAGTATTAATATATTTAGATTTAGAGTAGTTTCCTTATGATGGGTTTATATGAGTAGAATTACTAGGCAAAAGAGTATGAATATTTTAAAGACTTTGAATGCGTATGTAATACAAAATTGGATGGGGAAAGTCTTGAGGAGATTTATATTGAATATATAATTGTACTCATTGAGCATAAGAGTTATATGGCAAGTTTAAGTTTTTGATGTGAGAAAAAGCTTATTAAATATAATTATAGTAAGTGTAAACATTAAAAAAATTCATATTTTTATTTAAGGGTGCTGGTGACCATTCACATGGAACTATTACTTTATGATTTTATAGAATTTTCATGTCCAGTAGATGCTATAATCCTCACAACTGTATAAGCTGTAAATCTGTAAATTATAGAAATTCAAAACAAAATAGACTCTTAAGCTTTTAACATGTAATTATTGTTAGTAATTCCTGTTACCACTAGATGGCCCTCTTGGCATGTACTTTTGAGCAAAAGTAGCTAGTTTGTATAATAAATTTATTATTAACATACAATTTAATTGGAGCAAAAAACGTGTTTGCCACACCAAAAGAGCAATATGTTTTTATTATTAAACTAAATGATATTTTAAAAATCTAGCACTTTATGTCTGAGGATTTTTGTTTGTTTTGGAGATGGAGTCTTGCTCTGTTGCTCAGGCTGGAGTGCAGTGGAGCAATCTTGGTTCACCGCAGCCTTTGCCTCCTGGGTTCAACAATTCTCCTGCCTCAGCTACCTGAGTAGCTGGGACCACACCTGGCTAATATTTGTATTTTTTATTAGAGACAGGCTTCACCATGTTGGCCAGGCAAATTCCTGGCCTCAAGTGATCTGCCCTTCTTATCTTCCCAAAGTGCTGGGATTATAGGCTTGAGTCACTTTGCCCAGCCAGAATTTTAATATATAGATATTGAACTGAGTAATTTAGTGACTTGACCTGGAGTTATGCTCCCCTTGGTCAATTTAGTTCTTATTAAAAAGGGTCAAAAACTGTGATGAGTGTGTGTGGTCTCTTCTAGGTGAGAATTAGAAGTGAAAATGCTACATTTTGGTGTTTTCGTTATTTAAAACTTTAATAACTATTTTGACAAGCAAATCAGAGCACATTTGATTTTTGTCTTGCTTGATCTCATGTCTGTTTTCTTCCACTGATTTTCAATCTTAATAGATTATTTGCCACCTTTTTATAAGAAATATTTTGTATTGCCCTTTTTGCTAACTTTAAATGAAAATCATAGTTGCTGGTTACAGTGGCTCATGCCTATAGTCCCAGCACTTTGGGAGGCTGCAGTAGGCAGACTGCTTGAGCCCAGGAGTTCAAGGCCAGCCTGGGCAACATGGCAAAAACCCATCTCTACAAAAAATACAAAAATTAGCTGGGTGTGGTGGTTTACTCCTGTAGTTGTAGCTACTTGGGAGGCTGAGGCAGGAGGATCAGTTGAGCCTGCAAGGTCGAGGCTGTGGTGAGCCTTGATCTCGCCACTGTACTCCAGCCTGGGTGATAGACTCTATCTCAAAAGAAAAGAAAGAAAATCATAGTTAACGTTACTGATCTGTATAATTTCAAAAATTATGTTTTGATTACAATATAAAAGAGAATTAGAAAAGAAGCAATTTATAATAAAATGTGTATTAAATGTATTAAAATATGCAAAAAGTCCAGCACTTTGGGAGGCCGAAGTGGGCGGATCACTGAGGTCGGGAGTTCAAGACTAGCCTGACAAACACAGAGAAACCCCGTCTCTACTAAAAATACAAAATTAGCTGAGCGTGGTCGTATATGCCTGTAATCCCAGCTACTCGAGAGTCTAAGGCAGGAGAATCACTTGAACCTGGGAGGCAGAGGTTGTGGTGAGCCATGGTCATTCCATTGCACTCCAGCCTGGGCAACGAGAGCAAAACTCCATCTCAAAAAAAGACAAATGCTCAAGCACACTACATTAGATGTCATAATGAGGTAGTAAAATGCTTATGCCAGCACATAAAATCACTGTGAATGTGATAGCTGGAGAAGCTGATTGATATGTGATATTGGTGATGCAGATGCCACATTGACATGATTTTCCAAAATGATGAACAACTTAGTAAATTTCTGAACAAAACAAATAGGTTTACAGTACGGCTGCATTCCAGAATATTTGGAATACATTAGCACTGTGGAAAAAATATATTTTGTTTACATGTTAGATTCCATCCTTAGATAAATTTTCAATAGAATCTTAAAAATTATTTAGAACATGTGACAATTCTTTGTCCTACAGGATTATTCTGTCCTTTGTTGGACCTCTAGTATCCATGGCATTTACCCATTAAATGTGAACAGAGTATCCTCACCTTCAATCCCCAAAATGCCTCCATGAACAAACAAAGGGCCCTCTAGGGGGCAGTGCTGCTACAAGTGCGAACCACTGATTTCCAGGAATCCATCTACGTTCATCTATCATATGGCTGTATTGATCATGAAATTTTAAAACCAGAGTAACTTGCCGGGCGTGGTCGCACATGCCTGTAGTTCCAGCTACTCAGGAGGCTGAGGTGGGAGGATTGCTTGGGCCTAGGAGTTCTGGGCTGTAGTGTGCTATGCCAATCGGGTGTCTGCACTAAGTTCGACATCAATATGGTGACCTCCAGGGAGCGGGGGACCACCAGGTTGCCTAAGGAGGGGTGAACCGGCCCAGGTCAGAAACGGAGCAGGTCAAAACTCCCGTGCTGATCAGTAGTGGGATTGCACCTGTGAATAGCCACTGCACTCCAGCCTGGGCAACATAGCGAGACCCTGTCTCTTAAAAAAATAATAATAAATTAAAAAAAAACCAGAGTAACTTAAGTATATTAGGTCCTTAATTGTGAGGTGTTTTGAATAATTAAGACAACTGGATAATTACGGAGAAAGTTGATTTGTTCAAATGCTTCATCATTTTATTGTAATTCATGTAAGCAGATACATCAGTGATATTCTAAGTTCTCAATATCCTACATTTTCTTTATTTTTTCCATTCATCCTATCTAGTAAGTCAGGAACATAAAACTTTCCTTAATGTTATCATTTGCTTGGTTGACAGTCGTACAATGTAGTTTGTCCCTTTGAAAAAAACATTTTTGGGGCGGGCGCGGTGGCTCATGCCTGTAATCCAAGCACTTTGGGAGGCTGAGGTGGGTGGATCACCTGAGGTCAGGAGTTTAAGACCAGCTTGGTCAACATGGTGAAACCCTGTCTCTACTAAAAATACAAAAATTAGCTGGGCATGGTGGTGGGTACCTGTAATCCCAGCTACTCGGGAGGCTGAGGTGGGTGGATCACCTGAGGTCAGGAGTTTAAGACCAGCTTGGTCAACATGGTGAAACCCTGTCTCTACTAAAAATACAAAAATTAGCCGGGCATGGTGGTGGGTACCTGTAATCCCAGCTACTCGGGAGGCTGAGGCAGGAGAATCCCTTGAACCCAGGAGGGGGAGGTTGCAGTGAGCCGAGATCACGCCATTGCCCTCCAGCCTGGGTGACAGAGTGAAACTCTGTCTCAAAAAAAAAAAAAAAAAAATTAAAAAAAAT
>PVKP010017727.1:0-45499 GCA_004027715.1 Plecturocebus donacophilus | reverse complement strand
TCTGTGGAGGGACACTAGGGGAGGGACAGTAGGGGGTGGGGAGTTGGGGAGAGATAACTTGGGGAGAAATGCCAGATATAGGTGATGGGGAGGAAGGCAGCAAACCACACTGCCATGTGTGTACCTATGCAACAATCCTGTATGATCTGCACATGTGCCCCAGAACCTAAAGTACAATAAAAAAAAAGAAAAAAGAAAGGAAAAAGAAAATGTGGTACATATATGTCATGGAATACTATAGAGCCATACAGAGAATAAGGTTATGTCCTTTGCAGGGACATGGATGGAGCTGGAAGCCATTATTCTCAGCAAACTAATGCAGGAATAGAAAACCAAACACCACATGTTCTAGACACAGGGAAGGGAACAACACACACTGGGCCCTATCAGGGAAGGGAGGCAGAAGGAGCGCATCAGGAAAAATAGCTAATGGATGCCGGACTTAATGCCTAGGAGATGGGATGACCTGTACAGCAAACCACCGGGGCACACGTTTACCTAGGTGACAAACCTGCACATCCTGCACATGTACCTCAGAACTTAAAGTAAAATATAACAATTTTAAGTTACGTATATGGTCTATCTTTTGCATTGTACATTTTTCACTTAAAATTAGATTGTGTAAACTTTTCATGTTATCATTCATTTTTAATATTATTTCATTGGCTTAATAGTACTCTATCAGTGTGCAATAACTATTTCTCAAATATTGGTTATTTAAAATGTTTCTAGTTTTCTGTCACAGAATTTTATTAGGAATATCAAAATAAATATCAATGTCTTCCTAAGTATCTTGTCAAATTTTAAAATCTTTCCTTCTTTCTATTATCATCTAAAATAATTTTTCATTTTCTACGTGGATGAGTTTTGTTTGTATGTAAGCTATTTATTTCCAGTGTTATAACAGTATAGTTTTTTAAAAAGCTTATAGAATTTTGACTTTTAATTAAAATTAAAACATAATTTTTATAAACGTTGCATATGTACTTTAAAAGATACAACCCCATTTTTAAATGACTAGCATTTATTTTACTTTATAAATATTTATAAGTACCTAATTGATGCCAGGCACTGTGCTGGCGACTGGCGATACAAGCGTGAACAAGGCAGATCCTTGCTCAGATGAGGCTTAAAGTCTTGCTAGGAGTAAATAAGTGAAAAAAAAAAAAAAGCTGGGATGACTGTGACGACTGGACAGTCTGAGGCACTAGTACCCTTAGATCCAAGCATAAAAGAACCTCTGCTCTTATCCCAGGTTTCAGAGAACCTCATTCAGGCCTTCGTTGAGCTGTGTTTCTCTCTTCTAGGCAAACAGAGAAGCACAGGAGGTGAGGGGACATCTGTGGGCATCCTGGGAACCCCTATCTGGAGCCCACAACTCCCATTAGACCCACCTTCAGGGACCAAGGATATCCAAATTCCCTGCTCAAACAATTCAAACCTGCTCCCACAGGTAGAACAGGCTTCCCTAGGACCACCCTCCTGAATATTGACTTTGTTGTTTATGTGTTCACGAATGGGTGACTATTTAGGGAAGATCGTGAATAGTTTAAATATGTGGTCTGGGTTGTCCGGGCACATACAGGAAAAGCCCCTTTCTGCCGTTCTGGGTGGGGCAGGAGTGGGAAGGAAGGATGAGGGGCGACAGACAGGACAAGCAGCTGGAAGCCATTTCTTCCCACAGTCATGTTCCTGCACAGATAGAATTCTGAGAATTCTAATTTGAACCTAGTTTTCCAGGTGGTTTTGAGGATATATTTGTCAAGGTAGGAGGATAGAGCATACTTCGTTTAACAGTTTGTTAGCTTGATTTATAGTTTTAAAATATTTAGACATATGGGATGTGGGCCTTCCTTTGAATTGTTGCCCCGGGCCCTGCAAATGTTGGGGTACACCTGGTACAAGGCACTGTGGGGACACCTAAAAGAACGATCTAAACTTATGTGAGGAAGTCATAGAGAGACTCTCAAAGCAAGTCATTGTTCAGCAGAATAGGTTCAGCCACAGAATATTCTACTTACATAATCTACATTTATAGTCTGAAAATGGAAAATCACATGCTCATCTTAGTAAGTGTCAAAAATATATTTGATAAAATTCAAGAAATAGTTGCATTTAGATTAGCTTAATATTCTAGAATAACCATATGATCACCATAATATATGATATCTGTATGAGGCCAAATCCTGGCATCATACTTAATGGTAAATACTAGCAGTTCCCTTTAACCAAACACAAAGATGGAAATATTTAACATGGATCTTAAGTTTCTAACCAGTTCGTTGTGGTGGATGTTAATTTCTTCTTCCTTTAATCTCATGAACAGTTTTATGTGAAAAGATCTGTGTTTTCATTTATTCCACCACATTTTTAAAGTTCTTTACGTTGTTCTGGTCTTTTGTGATGGTTGTCGCTGGTCTATACTCCCTTTCTAAGATATGAGTTTCGTGACATTGCCCCCTGCTTGTTAAAATACACATTCATTTATCTCAAATTCTCCTCTTTAATGATTCAATGGAAGTCTCAGTTTTGTTCATCATGATTTTGCATCTGTTTGGTCAACTACTGCCTGGAGCTGGTGCTCAGACCAGGAAGCAGCTCGTTCTCCCAAATGGTTCTTGTGTCTCGGTTATTAATCTGCATCAGCTGGAGGCAAGCAGCATTCCCCACACCATCCAGTCGTAACACATGATCCAGAACTTGGCGTAGGAATAGAGTGGACGTTCTGGCCTGGCTGACTATGAGGAACAAGCAGTTAATCTAATATAAACAGGTCATATGGCATTTTTAATTTGAGTAAGAATACAAGTCTATTTAAAGTTGTTTGCCTGGTCACTGCCAGGCATCTGTTAGCTACCATGTTTTCAGAGTCTCTCTCTCGTAAACTTCTAAACTAAAAATGTACAGATAAGATTCTGATATTTTGATATTAGGGCTCAAAGGATTATTATTAAACAATGCCCGGAAAGAAACAGGCCCTCTTTACGACGCAGCAGTTTGGGTGTTGTTTTCTGATTCCCTTTCAGATTTTACAACAGAGTGCAGACTGGGATGCTGCTACTTCTCACAGCGTGTTTTCAGAGACAGTATCTCATTCCAAGACTGTGTAACTTATCATTTTCCTTTTCCTTCAACAATGCGGGACTGGTGATAAGTTTTTGGACATCAAGCGTATTTATGCAGAACCCTCCTGCGTTAAGCAAAAGGCAGGACTTAGAGATGTGTGCTTTTGGTCCTCCCTGCATTTTATAAGTTCACAAATCAGAGAATTGCATTCAGAGTTTGTCTAATGGCGCCCTATTCACTTAAACTCAAAACCTTGGCAAGATTAGAAATCGCCTAAAACTAGTTCTTCCATTAATCATCAAATAGAATTTTGACAAGAAAAGGGATCTTTGAGATCACCCTTCTGTAAAATTGCCCTCGGTGGCTTCCTCGTGCTCCTCCCGGGGCCTCAGTTTCCCCTGGCCCTCACCCCGCTTCTGCCAGCCCCAGCACACCCAAAGCTCTGTAGAACAGCCAAATCACAGGCGAAAGGCACTAAGAGGGCCGCCCCCCGCACTCTGGAGTTTCAGCATCAAATGCCTGTCCTTGGTTTCTCCACCCCGAAGGGAAATACTCTGCTCAGCCCTGCAGTGTGTTGGTTTGCTTTCTGACTCTCTTCCTTCTTGGCCTTGTCCCTAACTACTCAATCCTCTGAGCCATTTGTCTACTCCTTTTTGATTCCTCCCTTCCGAAGGATACTTCGGTGGATTCTGATAAAAGGCACCTTAGTCTGGGCCTAAGGAATCTTTTCCTTTAAGGCAGTGCCAAAATGCAAAGGGTGTGTTCTGTTCCCTCCTAGACTTCTGTTCTAGAAAATCAGGCCTCACTCAACAGCACACACTGAGTAATCAAGAAAAAGAAAACTGAAACCACAAGAAATCCCATGATCCAGAGAAACACACTGTTGGTACTTTAGGACATAGTGTGGTAGGGGACACATTGACGCTAAACAACCGTTTATCTAAAATTCAACTAGGCATTGTGTAATTTCATTTGCCTTATCTGGCAACTCTATTACAGCTCTTATCTCAACAGGCTGGTTTTCCTTTACATATATCCTCACTAATAATTCCACAGTTTTAAAACTGAAAAAACAATAAAAGAGTATTTCAGAAATAAGTTTGCTCAGGAAATTTATAACGTTTGCCACCCTCACTAGGATGGAAAATTGTATCTCTTTCCTTTGCTGATTTGTAGTATGTTAAAGAAAACGAGAGTGATTTTAGTTTATAGGTTTGTGGTGTTGATTAGGAGTTAAAGCTTCAGTATGTGCTAACTGGCTAACCAGTGCATAAGACTTCAGTTCATTCTGATACAGAGTGATGATAAAATATTTTTATTTAGAAGTAAATAAAAAATAAAGTTGCCAAACTAAAATCTTATGGAGGAGATAAATTCACGTGAAAAAGATAGCATAATATTACTTTTACTTCCATACTGCATTTAAAAAGTAAGAAATACTATTCGTGTAACCCTCTGCAAATGGGGGAAAATGTTATTTTAGCAATAATCATAGGGTATTTTGGAAGGAAACTGGATATTGTTTCATTTTATTAATTTCTATTTTTTTCACTTATTTGAACAAGATTTCATCTTGCTCATGGTTTTTCTTATTTATGTTCGGCATAATATTGTCAATGCACTCCTTGAACCTAGAAGTGATTTCAAGTCATAATGAGGACTGCATATAAGATATTTGTGACTTGTCAAGCTCACAAGAAATACAGAGAATGGTACCTGAACAATTGCCCTATCTATATCAACTCACTGTCAGTCTTTGGGCAGTAATATATTTCACACAGTAACTTTATAACTTTGAGCACCTAGAGAAATTCCTTAACAAACTAAAACATTTTCGGGGTGACCTGACAGATGACATTGACAACAAAGACATTTTTAGGAATAACATGTAGACAACGTCTCAAAAATGGGTTTGTACTGCAAACTTTTTCAAGTCCTTTTAATTAGTGTACCATAATGGATGAAAAATAATGGCATGAAGATTCCCTCCTACTTCTCTGCAGACCTGTTTTCTTCTCTTCCTCATTACCAAAGACTAGTATAGAAAACAGTCATAAAGTTTGGGCAACAGAAAATTGTCTGCATCTGCTCATTGGATGTTTTCATAAAGTGCTGTGACGTCAAGGGCTCACCAAGAGCTGAACGACCGTCTGCAATTCTAATTAGGGAAAAAACAATTCTCATTCATCTGGCTTGTTCTGATATCACTGCTTGGCAGTAAAAAGAGACTAAAACGATGTGCAAATGTGACGGTTGGGAAGTCAAGTTCGAGTGGAAACTTGATATCTTTTCTCCTTTCTGGTCACCCATTGTTTATGGTATTTTGAAAATTATTTTAGGTACTGAGAATGATTTTGCATGGTCAGAATCACAATGTGAAGGGGCAGCAACTAAAATCAGAATCCATGCATGTCGCTGTTCAGTTCAGTCTTTCACTATATGTAACCAACAGAAATTCCCCTTCTAAAAATATGATGCTTTTAACTCTTTTTTTTTTTTCTCAATACATTTGTGCTCTTAACATTGCCATTGACTGATAAGGGTCACATTCCTATCGAGAGAGGTAGAAATTTCCTGCCTAAGAGCCAGTATTGCACTAACAGTATGTTAGCAGCCAGTACTTAAATACTACGGTATTTAAGAATGCAGTAGTTAAGAGCATAACCCTCTGATCTCTGAGCTATGTGAGTTTGAATCCAAGCTCGGTCATTTACTAAAGCTTTGTGATGCTTAAGTTATGTAAACCCATGAAGCCCAAGTTCTTTCATCTATAAAATGGAAGTAATATATGTAACTATGTCCTGTGGTAATGCAAGCAAAGGGCTTAGCACAATTCGTGGCATATGTAGATACTCAATAAATAATTACTATTGTCATAACTATAAAATATTACTGTTTATATTATGGCATGACTCACTAGAGAAGTGCTATAATTATCACATTTCCTTATGAGTTTTCTTCCCTCATATCTAACTAGCCAAAAATTAAGGTAGAAATATTTCTTTTCTTCATATATTTTCTCCCAGGGCTGCCTTTCAGTAGCAAACAGGCAAACAGGAGATTGAAAGTGATGTCTCCATGCTAACCTATATTTTCTGAGCAAGGTCAGTACAGAAATTCACTTTCTATATGTCTGGGTGAATCTTTCTCTTTCTTTCAGAAATGGAAAACATTTTCACAGAGCCTTTAGGAGACTCTGATATAAGGGTATTAGTTGGTGAGAGAGAAAGCAATCGTTCTCTTCTTTGTGCACTTGGACTGGGTCATGAAAGTAAGTTATCACCTGTTCTCACATCCCTTGAAATCCTGATTAGTTCTCTAGCAAAAGTACTTCTTTCTGTTATATCTCACTACCAGCTCTAAGAAACGGCATGCCTGCTTTTACACTGAAACTTCAAAGGTGTGCTTTAAATAAAGTTTTATCCTCCCATGGAGGAATGACTTGCATGTACTATAGAAACTTAGTTTTCTCTGCATAAATCCATAAATATAGCTTGAAATCCCCCTTCAGGAATTCAGAACCTTTTATTATCGCTTTTATGCCTCTTTTCTCCTAAAGTATTTAAATTTGAAAACAATGGTTTTTTTCTAGATTCCCACCCCTTTCTACCATTTTTCAAATAAAGTCACGAGAGAAGAAAGTCTAACTTAAGAACCATACACTTAGAATCAGAAAACAAGCCTTGTGAAAAAAATTTCAGAAAAACAATGTAGAAAGATACAGAAAAGCGCTGAATTTGAAATTAGAAGAATAATTTTGAGTTTCTTCCTCAGCTATTTATGAACTGTATGATATTAGACCGATATTAGATCTCTCGAAACCTAGTTTTGTTACCTACAGTATGGGAGTCTGGCCATCCAAATAGCCTCTTCGAGCCTCAGTAGAGAAAACAATATCATGTACGTAGAGATGTTAGATCAATTCCAAAGCTCCATTCATGTATTTTTAGAATTAACAATCACATGCTCTTCAGAAACTCTCTAAAGGTTCTGAATATTGGCTGCCTCTTAGGATCAGAGACCATGCACTTTCTGGCCACGCAGGAAGGATCAGAGTTCACTACAGCCGGAACATCATGAACCACATAATCATTCCTTTAACTTGAGGATACCGTGGTAAAAGAGGATTTATGCAAAAACATACTGACATTTTTCCTGAAAGATAAGTGTATAATTTTCCCTTGTCCTATTTTTAAGAGCAAACTCTTTAAAAGTCACAATATTGACTAATATATTCCCCTCATCTACATAATGTAATATCTTCTTCAAATTTTTTATTATCCCCGAGTGGCTATAAAATCTCATCTGTTTAAAATAATTTTTTTAGATTTACAGCATTCAGTAAAAATTTTTAGGTGTGAAAAATATTTTCTACTGAGCTAAAACTGTCCCAAGCTCATGGATGTCTTTTTAATAAAGTTTTACTCACTGTAGCATAGCCTCAAAGTGTTTATTTAAACATACATTCTTAGAGGAAAAATATTCATTGGTGTTGCTGATTTTAAAAAATAAAAGTTTTTAGACTAACCAGGATTTCACACCTGGTGTAACAGCATGAATTAAATGACCTCAGAACTACATTCTTCCTATACCTAGAAGTGTAATTCTCTTGGCATTCACAAACATCAATTTCTAGTATTCTTTATGCACATCAACACCTCTGAAATACTTAAAAAGAAAATTTTAAAAGATAGCAAGACACGCCTGATTTGCTAACTTAAAAGTAACATGGGTAGCATATAAATTGAAATGTACCATACTAGCTCATATAAATAATATATCATCTTCTGATAAGATGTGCTAAACCTGCTTCTTCCTTCTTGTTTATTTTTTATTATTATGGGTACATGATAGTTGCACATATTTAGAGTGCATGTGACATTTTTAATGATCAAATCGGGGTCATGGGGTATTCATCACTTCAAGCATTTGTCATTTCTTAGTGTTAGGAATATTCCAATTCTCCTCTTTGAGTAATTCTGAAATATACAATAAAGTATCGTTAATTATAGTCATCCTATTGTGCTACTAAACACTAGATCTTATTCGTTCTACCTAACTATATTCTTATACTCACTAACCATCCCTCTTTATCCTTCCATCCCCACCACCCACACCAGCTTCTTGTAACCGTCATTCTACTGTCTATTTCCATGAGTTCAAATTTTTTAGCTTCAACTTATTAGTGAGGACCTGTGATATTTGTCTTTCTGTGCCTGTCTTATTTCACTTAACATAATGTCCTCCAGTTCCATCCATGTTGCTTCGAGTGAAAGGATTTCATCTTTTATGGCTGACTAATATTCTATTGTGTATATGTACCTCATTTTCTTCATCCATTAATCCACTGATAGAACTTACACTGATTCCATGTCTTGGCTATTGTAAATAGCACTATAATAAACAGGAGGGTGACTTAAAAAATACGGAAGTGTATCTCTTTGATACACTGATTTCCTTTCTATTAAGTATGTATCTAGCAGTGGGATTGCTAGATCATAGAGTAGTTCTACTTTTAGTTATTTGAAGAACTCCCATACCATTCTTCATAGTGATTTTACTTATTTACATTCTCACCAACTGTGTATAAGAGTTTCCCTTTTTACACATTCTCAACAGAATCTGTCATTGCCTGTATTTTCAATAAAAGCCATTTTATTTTCTCATTTTCTTTTTAAATTATTTCTCTTCTACATTTTATTTTTTTATCTTTTTTATTTCTCCATGAAGGCCTACATTTTTTATAATTTTAACTTTTATTTTAGATTCAGGAGGTACATGTGCAGTTTTGTTATATAGGTATACTGCATGATGCTGAGGCTTGAGGTACAAACAACCTCATCATCCAAATAGCATAGTACTCAAAAGTCAGTTTCTCTTTTCTTTTCTTTTTTTGAGACACAGTCTCGCTCTGTCATCCAGGTTGGAGTGCAGTGGTGCAGTTCAGCTCTCTGTAACGTCTGCCTCCCAGGTTACAGCAATTCTCCTGCCTCAGCCTCCCAGGTAGCTGAGATTACAGACACGCACCATTCCACCTAGCTAATTTGTGTATTTTTAATAGAGATGGTTTTCGCCATGTTGACCAAGGTGGTCTCAAACTCCTGACCTCAGGTGATCCACACACCTCGGCCTTCAGTTAGTTTTTAAACCCTTGTCCCTTTCCCTCCCTCGCCCATCTGTCAGTCCCCAGTGTCGATTACTGCCATCATCTGCATGAGTCCATTTTCCCTCTACTGATAAAGATATACCTGAGACAGGGTAATTTATAAAGAAAAAGAGGTCTAATGGCCTCACAGTTCCATGTGGCTGGGGAGGCCTCACAATCATGGTGGAAGGCAGAAGGCACATCTTACATGGTGGCTGACAAAAGAGAATGAGAGAACCAAGCAAAAGGAGTTTCCTCTTATCAGATCTCATGAGACTTATTCACTACCATGAGTAACTTTGTAATTTTGTTTATCTTTTAAGAAGCCACTTTTCATTTAATTATATGTTTTTGTTTTTAGTCTCAATTTCATTTATTTCTGCTGTGCACTGTATTTCTTTCTTTTTCTTTTTTATTTTCTAATTTGGGGTTTTGTTTCCTCTTACTTTTCTAGTACTTAACAGTAAGTTGTTAGGTTGTTCATTTGAAGTTTTTCTACTTTTTTGATGTAGGCATGTATTGCTATAAAATTTCCTCTTAGTGCTGTTTTTGCTTTATTGCATAATTTTTAGTATGCTGTGTTTCCATTTTCATTTGTTTCAAGAAATTTTTCAATTTTCTTTTCAATTTCTTGTAAACTCCCTGGGCATTCAGGAACATATTATGTAGTTTCCATGTGTTGGTATTGTTTGTCTCTGGTAGTACATTTTAACTTCTTGCTTTTTATTCTTCATATATCTGTTATCGGTTTTGTTTTGTGGTTACTATTATGATTGCAAATAACATTTTATAACCAATTATTTTAAACTGATAACTCTGATTACAAGGAAAAGAAAAAAACAAACAAAAAGAAAACTAAAGAAATTCTATACTTTAAACCTTTTCTCTCACTTTTTGACTTTTTGTTGTCTGCATTGATATATTTTGTAATGTCTATATCTAAATAGTATTTGTAATAATTTTTGATAGGTTTGTCTTTTAGTCTTCCTACTAAAGATATGAGTGCTTTAAACATTGCAATTACAGTGTTAGAGTATTCTGTGTTTGTTTGTATACTATTACTAGTAAGTTTTATACCTTCAGATGATTTCTTGTTATTGATTAACATCCTTTTATTTAAAGTTGAATAACTTTCTTTAACATTTCTTTTAAGACCAGTCTAATGCTGATGAAGTCCCTCAGCTTTTGTTTGTCTCCTTCATGTTTGAAGGATAATTTGGCTGGATGTAATACTCTATGTTGAAAGTTATTTTCCTTCAGTACTTTGAATGTCATTCTACTCCCTCTTAGCCTGTAAGGATTCCACAAGAAATCTGCTGCTAGACATATCACAACTCTTTTTATTGTTATTTCTTTTATCTTGCTGCTTTTTGAATTCCTTCTTTATCCTTGAGTTCTGAGAGTTTGATGATTATATACCATAGTCTTATTTCAACTGGATATGTTTGGCATTCTTTGACTTTCTTGTACCTAGACATTCATATCTTTCTGTAGGTTTGGGAAGTTCTCTATTATTAATTCTTCAAATGAATTTTTACCCCTATCTCTCTCTACATCTTCTTCAAGGCCAGTAACTCTTAGACTTGTCTTTTTTCATCTTTCTTTTTTTTCTTTCTCTTTCCAACTTTTATTTTAAGTTCAGGGGAACATGTGCAGGTTTATTACATGACTCAACTGCACGTCAAGGGGCTTTGGTGTATAAATAATTTGTCACCCAAGTAATCAACACAGGGCCCCATAGGTGGTTTTTCAGTCCTCACTCTCCTCCCACTCTCCATCTTCAACTAGGCGCTGGTTTCTGTTGTCCCCTTTGCTGCGTTCATTTGTACCAATGTTTAGCTCACACTTATAAGTGAGAGTATGTGGTATTTGTTTTCTTTTCCTACATTAATTCACTTAAAATAATGGCCTCCAACATTATCCATGTTGCTGCAAAGTATTCTTTTTTATGGTTATGTAGTATTCCATGGTGTATATGTACCACATTTTCTTTATCCAATCCACTGTTATTGGGCATACAGATAGATTTCATGTCTTTGCTGAGGTTATTTTCTAGATCTTATAGGCATGCTTCATTCTTTTTTACTCTTCTTCCTTTTCCTCCTCTGCTTGATCAGTTCTGGTGTTGGGAAACTCTGATGCATTTATCAGTCTGTCAACTGAATTTTTCAGCTCCAGAATTTCTATTTAATTTCTTATTACTTAAAAATCTGTGTTTCTCTAAGGAAATTCTGAATTCCTTTCCTGTGTTATCTTAAAGTTCTTTGATCTTGCTCAAGATAGCTATTTTGAGTTTTCTTTCTGAAAGTTCACATATCTTTGTCACTCTGGGAGGGATCACTGATGCCTTATCTAGACCGTTTGAAGAAGTAATGCTTTCCTGAATGTTCTTGCTGCTTATGGATGTTTGTTAATGCTTAGGCATTAAAGAGTTAGGTGTTTTTTCTAGTCTCTGCAGTCTAGGCTTGTTTGTATCTATCCTTCTTGAGAGGGCTTTTTATGAATTCAAAGGGGATTAAGCATTGTGTCCTAAGCCTGTGGTCACTGCAGCCACTTCAGCACTAGGTACTATCCTAAGCCCAGGACTACTGTGACTCTTGCAGAGTTATATACCCAGCCTTAGTGGTCTTGAGTAAGATAAGGAAGAATTCTCTGGCTTACTAGAAAATGTCTTTTGCTCCCTTCCCTCTCTTTCTCCCAGTTAGGAGTCTCTCCATGCTGGACTACCTGGAGTTGGAGGAAGGTTGACACAGGCACTCCCAAGGCCATCATGGCTGACACTGTGTAGCATCACATCTGAAGTCTTGCAGACCAGAACAATACTGGGGCTCACCCAAGGTCTGCAACCACTACTGTCTGGCGGTTGCTGATGGTTTATTCAGAGCCCAAAACCACACATTAGTCAGCAGGTGTTGAATTCTGCCATGAAGCCAGCAGATCCCCTTCTGCCCCAGGGTGCATCTAGAAATGCTATCCAGCACTAAATACCTGGAATTTGGGGCTTCAGAAATCTAGTGCTTTATTTACTCTGGCTGAGCTGGTACCCAAACTGCAAGGCACAGTCCACTGTGCACGTAACTTTTTTAATACGATTTTTTAACTTTTATTTTAGGTTCAGGGGCACATGCGAAGGTTTGTTATACAGGTAAACTCATGTCACAGGGGTTTGTTGTACAGATTATTTCATTACCCAGGTGTTAAGCCTAGTACCCAACAGTTATTTTTTCTGCTCTCCTTTCTCCTCCCACCCTCCACCATCAAGTAGACCCTGGTGTCTCTTGGTCGCTTCTTTGCGCAGGATCCTTAGCATTGTTAAATCAAGTTTAGCCTAAAGCTGCCTCCTTACATATTCTAAGTTCATCCTAAAAGTTTCTCTGTGTATCATGAACTTTAACAAGTGGAAGTGTAAACAGACCGTAGCCTACTCTTGTGCCAATCACCAAGCTTTGGCCAATCAACTGCAGCCAACTGTTCAAGCTGTGTTCAAATAAGGCAAACGCCAAGCTATTAACCAATCCAGCTGTTTCTGTACCTCACTTCCATCTCTTCCGCCTCTCTCTCTCTCTCTCTTTTTTTTTTTAACAGAGTCTCACTCTGTTATCAAGGCTGGAGTGCAGTGGCATGACTTCAGCTCACTACAATCTCTGCCTCCCAAGTCAAAGAGATTCTCCTGCCTCAGCCTCCTGAGTAGCTGGAATTACAGGCATGTGCCACAACAACCCACTAATTTTTGTATTTTAGTAGAGACAGTGTTTTACCATGTTGACCAAGCTGGGCTCGAACTCCTGACCTCAAGTGATCTGCCCATCTCAGCCTCTCAAAGACTGGGATTACAGGCATGAGCCATCACACTCCATTTAACTTTTCAATATCTAACTTGTTTTAGTTTGGTTATTCCAACATTTCTAAGCAAACTATACACTCCCAGATGGCCTAATTTTTCCCACTTACACTTAAACAAAATGACGTTAGGAAAAACATTTAATTAATAAAAATGTTAATTGCAAAAATCTGTAGTAAATCTGCAGTTTGTATATTAAGGCAAAAGGCCTCATAAAAACTCAGTTATTATCCAGTGTCCTAAAAATATTAATTTTTATCTTACTGCCATTCAGCAAAAGAATAGACTAGAAACTCCGCTGCCTAGTGAGCTGGTGGATCTGATATGACAGACATTGGCTGACTAGGCTGCTCACTGCTACTAA
The DNA here is from genome assembly GCA_004027715.1 of Plecturocebus donacophilus. Classification (NCBI taxonomy): domain Eukaryota; kingdom Metazoa; phylum Chordata; class Mammalia; order Primates; family Pitheciidae; genus Plecturocebus; species Plecturocebus donacophilus. The sequence continues at coordinate 32,083 of PVKP010017727.1, read as the reverse complement.
CCAAAGCCTTTATCACTGGACCCAGACCAGGATCTCTGTGATGTTGATAAGAACCATCCCCCTTTTCTATCTGTAACACCTCCGCCATCTCCTCTTTTGCTCACTCTTCCCAATCATGTAGTCCTTCTTCTTTCCGCGTTTACATGTTCTAGCCTTCTCTGCTTCTTGAATTAGTAAACTACCTACTTCATTTATAACATAGGTGATCGCAAGACATAAGTGATTAATGCAAGTAAAAGTACCTTATATGGTTACTCCACACATGTTGACCTACTCTTTTCCTGCATATTCTATATTCTATTATTTCTTATGCTAGTCTAATGATATATAGATATAGATGACATGGATATAGATATAGATGGTATATAGACAATTATGAATATAGACATGGATAAACTGGTCATAAATTAAGAAAACAATATTAATGATAACTGTTGGGATTCACATTTGTTCCTCTAAGACAGGGTCCCCAACCGTGGCCTGCTAGGAACAGGGCCACACAAGAAGAGGTGAGTCGAGGGCCAGCGAGCATTACTGCCTGAGCTCTGCCTCCTGTCAGATCAGCGGGGATGTTAAATTCTCATAGGAGCACAAACCCTGTTGTGAACTGCATATGCAAGGGATTTTGCCAAGTTGTGCACTCCTTATGAGAATCCAATGCCTGATGATACGAGATGGAACTATTTTGTCCCGGAAACTGTTTTTTCCCATCTGTGGAAAAACCGTCTTCCATGAAACCAATTTCTGGTGCCAAAAACATTGGGAACCACTGCTCTAATATTTAATTGTGACTAACATTAATGGCCAGTTGAGAAGCAGTTTTTTGTACTACCTAGAGGACATAAGATCTAAATGAAACTGCAGACCTGAATTTCAATCATAGCTCTAACACTTATTGTCTGAAAAGTTAGTCACACTTATCTCATCAGAAAATTGGGAGTTACAATATTTAATAATACACCATCTATAAAGAATAATATTTAATAGGATGCAATATATAAAGAGCTTAAGTCCATGCTAAATACATAACATCAATAAATTCTAGCTATTAGTCAAGCTACAAGATCTGAGTTTGCATGTGATAATATATTTATGTTACAATACAAATAACTACCTTAAAATAAACACACTACTAACATTTTAATTTTAAAGTCATTACCTTTATGAGTTAAAACGCATGCCAAGAAGGAAAGAAGGTTTATTATATTAATTCATCTCACTCCTGCCATGTTTACAATCTGCTTTCCACATTAGACAACTGGAATTTAGGGGTATCCCTGAAACAAAAACTCTCAAGGTTAATGTGTATCATCTACACGCTTCAGAGCATAAGCAAATTACTAGCTGGTCAGATCAAGGCGAAACGCAGTAGAATGAACCCACTGTGGCCACACCTCTATTTTAAGGCTACCTGGCCAAAAGAAAAGGCTGAAGCACAGCTATTTTAACAAATAAAAGTAGGAGTGATTAATTACTTTTTACTATCATTTAACAGCTTGTCACCAGGGAGTAACCTCATTTCCCATAAATTTAATAGAGATCACATCATGGCCTACTTGACTGAAGAGCATTCCTCCTGAAACCTGATAGTACTTTTAAGTCCACTAATGTGTGAACATAATTCTTCGCATCTCTTAGCCCTATATACTCTGTCTCTTCCAGGGAGACGCTTTAGTAGATCTATGTGGCACCAAGTGGAAAGCTGCAAGTGACGAGCTCGCTGATTCATTCCTCTTTCATGTAACAAAATGATAGAAAATGTAAAACCGATGAGTGTTGTTCTACAGTGTAGAGCTTCTTTCCACCCGGTTAAGGGAGTATAAAAAGATATTTATTAAAATTGAAAACTATTAATTGCAAGATGCTTGATGTCTTGAACATTTAGTTTGGCATCTGAAAATAAATTTTAAAGATTCCATTAAGGAATCTACAGGTTAGGATGGAGGCTAATTGTTGTGCACAATTCTCATCCCTCCATATACATTAACCCACAGGAAGAGATTTTTTAAAAGTATAATAACTATAAAAATCTATGAAGCACCAAGTGAAATTTCTGAAAAACAAAGCCACTAAAAAGAACAGCTGATAAAAAGTAGATTGTTACCGATATCCATTGCATGCCCAACTCAGAGACACAAGACCCTTGCAACTAGAGTGCCAAGAGTATCTGCTCCCTTCTGCTCAAGGACTTATATCTGGGGCTCTCTGTGCTATTTTATCCCCTAGTTAGTATCTCTCCCTGTATATCCGTGTATAAATGTTAATCCCATTTATCATGTCCATGGTGGAAATGGACAAGTGGTGGTATACCTTGGGATACGATGTTTATAAGAAGAGGTGGTGAGAACAAGAGTAGTGAACTCTGGTGGTAGAACTCTGGGATGTTTTTCCACTTCCAATTCGGGCAAAGAAAGTTCTATATATAAAAGTTCTAACAGCACTGAGGTGAGTTACAGAAGAACCAAGAAAAGCCACTGACTCAATCTATCAGCAATCATTTGGCTTGGATTATTCTCTTATTATACAAATATAGACCTTTGAATAGATGCTACATGGTGAAAAAACATGGAAGCATTAAACTCATTTGGAACCCAGAAACCATATTTCCAAAAGAAAATCATTGAGAGTTGTAAAGAAGAGGTCTACTGAATTTCTAACAGAGGTGCTACATACTAAGATTTAAAAAGTAATGAAAAGCATAACTTAACTAGCACGATGTAGAGAACCTTCCACTTAACAAATCAGTCCTCGCATCTGCTGTCAATGGTGTCTGCTGTCTGCTATCTATGAAATCAGTGCTATTAATTCTAGCATCAGCATCATCTGCAGCCTCCACCTCCTGAGTTCCAGCAGTTCTCCTGCCTCAGCCTCCGAGTAGCTGAGATTACAGGTGCCCACCACCACACCCAGCTAATTTTTTTGTATTTTTAGTAAAGATGGGATTTCACCATGTTGGCCAGGCTGGTCTCGAACTCCTGACCTCAGGTGATCCACCTGCCTCAGGCTCTCAAAGTGCTGGGATTACAGGCATGAGCCACCGCACCTGATCGGCTCTGTTTCTTCTACATTAGCTTTATTCTCAGACTGACCTTTGTCAACATAACAAAGAAGGGTCACTCAATGCTGGGCTTCTGTGCAGGTGTAGTATCTGTACACTGAAAAAAAAAAAAAGGCTACCAATGGGATAGAGACATTTATCCAGAGGAGTTCATTTATGTGGGTTGGGAAAATAAATGCATAACATATCCAAACCCCCTTGCTTCCATGGCTGAACTCACAGAAATTCAAAACAACAACAACAACAACAAAAAAACAGTAAAAATGTAAAATACAAATCGTAAAGGAACTAAGCAGATATTCCATAAATGATTAAATATAAATGAATAATAAATACGCAAAAAAAGTCTAATCTTAGAAGTAACTAAGGAATGTCGGTGGTAAAGTTTTTAAAAGTAATAGCTCACACTTTCTTAACCAGCTCTTGGTAAAAAAAGGTGGAAATTAAAGCTATGAATTTTTCTTTGAGCAGAGTAAAGAAGCATGCAACAAATTTATATATAAGAAAAAGTAAGATAAATGAGCTAAGTATTCAACTAAAGGCATTAGCATACTATCACATTGGGGATTAAGAGAAAAAAAATAACAAACAAAAAAAGACATTAGTAAAAGAGCTAAGAAAACAAAAACCTAAGGAAAGCAAAAGAGGGGGGGAAAAGCCAAGATAAAAGCCAAAACTAATGAATTAGAAAGCAGAATAAGAGACTTAATCAATTAATCTAAGAGTTTGTTGTTTTTAGACAAAACACAATAATCAAACCTCTGGCGATTCTAATTAAGAAAGACAGTAAACAAAACTGCAAAGTACTAAGAAAGAGCCCCAGGGGATAACACCACTAGCACACAGGCATTCAAAATGTTCTAAGAATATAACAAGAACTCTCACCTTGTTATAAAAGTATAAAACTTTTCTGGAGAACATTTTTATGATGTATATTCTGAAGTATTAGTATTTTCTGGATTCGATTGTATACTCCTGACTCAGCAATTTGAATATGTAAGCATGCCTTATAACAGAGTATAACAATTTGAAAATGATCAAACACATGGGCAAGATGTGTACACAAGGCTGTTCAATGGACATTATGTATGATACTGAGAACTTTCAGTGTCACTAGAGAAATTTCCCATTAAGAAAAGCATTAAATGGAGATGTAATAAAATTATGCAGCCACTTATAACAATGATATACGTATTTGTTAACACAAAAATGTTCATGATATATTCAGAGAAACAAACAGGCAGATTACACTGTAGTATGGATAACAATACCATCTTTGTAAATGGATGGATAGAGATAGATAGAAATTCATATAGATATACCCACACTGTAGATATAAATATATCTGTAATAGTATCCAATGGTGACCCCTTTTTAAGAATAGAATTTTGAATTTTATCCTTTATAATGTCTGAATTATCTAAATTCCTAACAGGTTGCTAGAGTTTTTTTCTCTATCCGTCATGAAGAACTAGTTCTGTTTTGTTGTATTTCTGTCCCAATCTCTTGCGGATCAATACTTTGTTAAATATAGCAAAAATGAATTACTAGGGAAAACGAAGTAAAAATAAGACATAAAATACGAATCCTATTTTTTTATTAAGACATTTAATAGATGTAATATTTTCTGTTGAATTGCTATAAAAGTTTCTAAACTCTTAGTCTGTTTCTGTACTTAATGCACATTGGTAGTTCATGGAATGGCACTGTGTGGCCCTGGTGCAGTGATTAAACACACAGACTCTAAGCTCAGGTGTCTGGGGAAAATCCCACATACTAAGTTAGCAGTATTTAAAGGTTTGCACTTATCACTAGCATTGGCTTATAAAAGGAACTATAAAGTAAATAATGAAAATGAAGTGAATGATACAGCCAACAATCTTGACACAGTCTCCTAAAAGACAGAGGTGAAAAATATCAGAGAGCCTAATAGACAGGAATAATAGAGGTGAAAGATGCAGCTTAAGAATTATTTTCTTAAGAAAGAAAACACTACGGTTGAAATGGTACCAATAATCAGAGACGTAGCTGAAGAAAACTTTTCTAAGTGAGAAAAATAAATATATGAATATGCAAACACAGAAGTTATCTATTTTCAGTCAAAATACATGAAAATAAAACATGTGGACTCACAGCAGTAGTAATTTTGAATTATAAAAAGAAAAAAAATACTACACATTTGGGGGAAAGGAAGAAATTTCAACATAAGTTATTGTAAATTATGCCTGCTTTCATTTAAAAAAAGATTATTTCTTTTCTTGTCTGCATGTGAAATACCACAAAGTAAATGGTGATCTGTGTATTTACTGAAAAAAAGATTATTTCCCAAGAAATGTATACTCAACCACATTTCTTACATGTCAGCAACTAAATACATTCTTAGCTATTCATGAGCTCAGAAAAGTTACCATCCACATATGCTCTTTTTGAAAAAAATTACTTGTAAATGAGTGCTAACAAACTAAAAGATCATTAAGAAAAACAAAAATAAAAATGACACTTTGGGAGGCCGAGGCCAGTGAATCACAAGGTCAAGAGATCGAGACCATCCTGGTCAACAAGGTGAACCCTTGTCTCTATTAAAAATACACAAATTAGCTGGGCGTGGTGGTGTGTGCCTGTGGTCCCAGTTACTCGGGAGGCTGAGGCAGGAGAATCACTTGAACCCGGGAGTTAGAGGTTGCAGTGAGCCGAGATCGCGCCATTGCACTCCAGCCTGGGTAAGAAGAGCAAAACTCCATCTCAAAAAAAAAAAAAAGAAAGAAAGAAAAATGACAAAATTGTTATACAAAAGAACTTGCCAATTTCCTTCTACAAATACCACCAAACACAATCCTCATCTTATGGCAAATGTCCTAAAACAACAGACCATAATAATGAAGATGTGGAGGGGCGGATGTATCCTTCTGCAATGGCTTGTGAATGACACTTCAAAACAAACCTCATTATCAGCTGTTACTCCTTATTATAGAAATCTATCCATAATTTAATACGGTAAAACCTTATGGAAAACTCCTTCCTTTAGATATGATTCATCCTCTCACCCAAAACCCCAGTTAAACGTGATTATAATTATCCTGAATAAAATAAAGGAATAAAATTAAATACCTCTAACTTTTAACATTATTATTTTTAATTAAATTTTACTTTAAGATAATTATAGATTCATTGGCAGTTGTAATACAGAGAGATCTCATGTACCATTTATGCAGTTTCTCCCAGAGGCAATATCTTGCAAAACTAGAATATTAACACTGAGGCAATCCACCAATCTTAAGATTTCTCATTTTACTTGTGTTTTCACTCGTGTACGTGTGTGTATATTATGTCTGTGCAATTTTATGACGTGTAAATCAGCATATCCACCTACCAAATTCAAGATACATTACAGTTTCCTCACGACAGGATTTTTTCTGTTGACTTGTATAAGCACAACAGCCATGTAGTCCCTAGTTCCTCACTATCACTGATCTTTTCTCCATTCCTATAATTGTGCCATGTAATCATATTGTATGTAACAGTTTGAGATCAGATTTTTTTTACCCAGCATATTCCCTAGAGATTCATTCAAGTCATTGCATGTATCACTGGGGTTCGTGCCTTCTCACTGCAAAGCAGTGGTCTTAGTATGCATGTACCAGTTGCTTTAATCATTCACCCCCTGAAGGACATCTAGATCGCTTTCAGTTTGGGGCTATTACGAAGGAAGTTGCTGTGAATATTCTTGTACAGATTTTTGTGTGAACATAGAATTTCTCTGGAATAAGTGCTCAGGAGAGCAACTGTTGACTTGTATAAATGGCTTAAAAACTGTTTTCTCCATATTATTTTCCCTAGTGGCTGTACCATTTCACAGTACTATCAGCAGCGTAGGATGGAGCGATCCATTTTCTCAGCGTTCTCAGTTTTTGGAATTGCCACTGTTGTTTTATTTCAGTCATTCTGAAAGGTGTGCAGTGATCCCCCATTGTAATTTCAGTTTGCATCTGTCTAATGAATAATGATGTCAAACCTCTTTTTATGTGCTTATCTGCCCTATGTATATCATCTTTGGTGAAATGTTTGTTCATGTCTTTTTTTCACTTTCAAATTAGATTACTTTGGGGTTTTTTTACCATTCAGTTTTGATTCCATGATGGTCAGAGTACATGCTCTCAATTATTTCAGTTTTCTCAATGTGTTGAGGTTCGTTTTATAGCCCAGGATATGGTCTACATTGGTGAATTTTCTATGGGCATGTGAGAAAAATGTGTATTCTGCTAGTGAGTGGGATGTTTTACATATGTGTTTTTTTTCTTTATTTCTTCTAAAATAAAAGAATACATGCGCAGAACATGCAGGCTTGTTACATAGGTATACGTGTGCCATGGTGGTTTGCTGCACCTATTGACCCATCCTCTAAGTTCCCTGCCCTCATCACTCACCTCCCAGTAGGCCCTAGTGTGTGTTGTTCCCCTCTCTGTATCTGTGAGTTCTCAATGTTCAAGTCCCATTTATGAGTGAGAACATGCAGTGTTTAGTTTTCTCTTCCTGTGTTAGCTTGCTGAGGATGATGGCTTCCAGCTTCATCCTTGACCCTGCAAAGGACATAATCTCATTCCTTTTTGTGGCTGCATAGTATTCCACTTATAGGGAATATGTATGGAATGTGGTATATGTACCACATTTATCCAGTCTATCATTCATGGACATTTGGGTTGGTTCCATGTCATTGCTATTGTAAGTAGTGTTGCAATAAACATACATGTGCATGTGTCTTTATAACAGAATGATTTATATTGCTTTGGGTACATACTCAGTAATGGGATTGCTGGGTCCTGTGTTTTCTAGTCATATATATGACGTATATATGCATGTAAAATGTCAATTACATCCTGTTGGTTGATTATGTTGTTCAGCTCTATCTTTAATGATTTTCTTTCTAATATTTCTGTCATTTGCTGAGAGGGGAATATTGCAATCTTCAACTATAATTGTAATATGTAATAATGTAATGAACATGTTTTCATTTTCCAATTTAAAAAAAAGCAGAGCATATGAAAAAGCTGTGTACAAATTATGTAATATATCTTCTCTTATGATACAAAAACACAAAATGTATAGAAAGAAATATGCAAAAATTAATGACAATTATATATATGGTCATAGGGCAATGGATAACTTACTCCGTATCTTTAGTTTTTAAAAATAATTTCCAAAAACCTTAAAAATTAACAATTGATGAATATATATATATGCATACATATGTATATATATATATATTCATAGACATTTGATGACCCAAACAATGCCATGCTTTTCCAGATTTATAGTTCTCTTCTAAATTGTCAGGGATCACTGAAAATTATATTCCAGGAATACAATGAGCAATATTAATCTGGATAGTGATGATCCCAATTAAAGAAAAATGTGTGGTTGCATTTTTAATAATGTGACCCACCATATATTATTTAATATTATTTCTGTAACTAATGTGGTTTATGTTATTTGTATCTGTCTTTAAACAAAACTTAAAATCCCTTTGTGCACAATTTCTAAAGGTAGTTTAGATATTTTTCTTAAAAGAACTTTGAGAAACCTAAGGAAAATTATTTTATAACTCCAAAGTACAATTATCATATTTGCAGAAAAATAGCAAATTTTTTGTAAAATATATATTTCCTTATTAAAATTTGAGCTTATGATTCCAATTTAGTACTGACATTTATTTTTATTATTATTATTGTTATTACTTTTTGAGACTGAGTCTCAGTCTGTCACCCAGGCTGGAGTGCAGTGACATGATCTCAACTCACTGAAAACTCTACCTCCTGGGTTTAAGTAATTCTCCTGCCTCAGCCTCTCTAGTAGCTGGGATTACGGGTGCCCGCCACCATTCCTGGCTAATTTTTGTATTTTTAGTACAGACAGGGTTTCGCCATGTTGGCCAGGCTGGTCTCGAACTCCTGACCTCGGGTGATCTGCCCGCCTCGGCCTCCCAAAGTGTTGGTATTACAGGCGTGAGCCACCACACCCGGCCTAAAATTTCATTTTTAAAATCTAGGTTCTCGTCAAAATAACCGCTATACTCATAAGAATTTAGATTGCAATTTTCCTTAAATATTGACTTCTAATTTGTCCATACTGCATTCAAAAATATCTTAGGGTTTCTTTTGAAATAAAAAGTTAACTACTAACTTAATTTTTCCTAATTAAAAGTCTTCTCAGTGATATGCTATTTCAGATAATTTAAAAGTTTTTATTCCTTATCTCCATGACATATTTCACCAAAGATTTAAAATATATATTTCTAGACAAACACGCTTTGTTTTAGGGTGAAGAAAGTCACCCTTCTTAGATTTAAATAAATTCACACCATGTTAAATTTCTTCGTCTTCTGGAGAATTAACTACTCAGTCTATACAAATGTCTACACGGAAATTTTAAAATTTAGTAAAATATCTGAAATGTGTTTTATGGTTCTGATGCCAACATTTTGCCTACATATACCTATAATTCTACCTTTAACTTCAACACAGTTTTTTTTAACAGTTTGCCTTCTTGCAAAGCTTATTTCAAAGATGTACTACTTTGGAAGAGAATAAATAAAGCAATCTTTAATACCGTCAGTAAAGTTCTCAATCTTACAATACTTGATTGGTAAAGCAAGAATTCAACAAACATACATAAAGCCTAGCCAGCAGGCTGCCTATTTTCCAGTTTTAATGCAAACTGAAAAATTACATTACATTGTCTTTCACTGCTGTCTTTCAGTTTGGTTTCATGAAGTATTCTTATTAGTGTGTTAAGTAGATCATTTTTCTTTCTTTTCTTGCCTTGAATCTTATGCAAGTAGAGGCTTTTCACTTTCTCTCAGTGTTTATGGACAAAGCCTCTACTACTATGTAATCTGAAGGTGGCTCCCTCTTGCCTGCCAGGAAGGACCTGAGTATCCTCATGGAAAGTACTCACTGAACGACTTCCACGTTATCCCATAAAAAGTGGGTGGGGCGCAGTGACTCACACCTGTAATCCCAGCGCGTTGGGAGGCCGAGGCGCGGGGATCACCTGAGGTCAGGAGTTCAAGACCAGACCGGCCAACACGGTGAAACCCCGTCTCTACTGAAAATACAAAATGAGCTGGAAGGGGCGGCGGGCGCCTGCAATCCCAGCTACTCGGAAGGCTGAGACCGGAGAATCGCTAGGAGGCAGAGGCTGCAGTGAGCCGGATGGTGCCATTGCTCTCCTGACCTCAAGTAATGCGCTCGCCTCAGCCTCCCAAAGTGCTGGGATTACACGCGTGAGCCACTGCACTTGGCTTAATTAATTTTATGTTTAAATAAAATCAGCCGTTGTTTCCCCAAGTCTTAAATATTCAAACCTCCTTTGCGTGCAAAATCTTAAACAAAAAGGAAACAGGATACACATTGTATGTGGTCTTGCCCCTTCCTGTCCTTGTTTCTCTCTGATGTGATGGTGTGGAAGAGCCTTTTTTTACACACACTTCTTTTTCTTGCTTGCTTTGGTGGAAAACTCTGTTTAGGTATTTCTGGATCCTGTGGGATCAGATCGGCAGAAGAAAGAGGATGCTACCTCAAAGCGCCGTCTTCAAACTATCATGCTTTCTAAAATTGTGTTTTAAAGCCTGTTTACAGCCACACTGACACTTCTGAGGTCAGATTATCTAGAATAATTACTAAATCTAGGTTAAATGTCTTCTCTCTTTTATTACCAATTTTATCACCTGATCTTTATGAAGCATCCCAACTTAGCATTGCCTGAGGTCATTTCCACTGTATCTTCCACAAATAGTCTTCGCTAATTGTTTTTTCAAAATAATTGAGAGAATTGTTTTATGTACTCTGAGAGCCTTTACAAACATGAGTAAAAGTTGACCTTTTTTGAAGGATTATTTATGGGTAGAGCCCCTACATTTTATCATGTGCATATTATGACTACCAGAAAAGGGGTAATAGCTTACATATCTAAATATTTATTATAATTAATAATAAAAAGATTAACACATCAATAGAAATAGGCAAGGAATAGGAAACAGAAATTTATATAGAGCTAAAAATAGCCAAGATTTATGAAAAAAATCCTAATCAATTTAAATTAAAATGTAAAGAGAGCAATTTTGTCTGGCAGATAGTAGATGCTCAATAAGCATTTTTTACTAAATGAAGAAAGTAACATATTTCATTCATCCAACTGGCAAAGGGTTTTAAGAATAATATGAATCTCCAGAATTGACAAGATAGCCAAGCAAAAGATAACAGCATCAGGTAACTACCAATTCAGACTGTGGATATTGAACATCTAGATTCTAGGTTCTTTTTTAGCCTTTAGTCTTTTTTAGCCTTTACTAAGAAAGTAAATGCATTTTAGAACAGAATATAACTACATTCAAATAACAAACTGCATTTTTAAAATGACAATAGCATTAATACAAATGGCAAAACCATCTCAAGACTTAACCTATAAAAAAAAATTTATTTTATACTATGTCATTTAAGCAAACAGGATTTAGAATACAAGAAATTTTATACTAAAGAATATATAAATAAGTATTAACAGCAAATATTACTATCTCTGGCAAGAAAATTTCCTCCAGTATGAGCACAGATGGAGGTAGAAAAGAACAAAGAAGGAAATATCCTGAAAAAGTCCAGTGAACAGTAGATAGGACTTCTTTTCCATCAGCCTTAATTCCAAGGAACAGGAGAAAACTCTGAGTACAAAAAAAAGTGCTGATCGTCCCTTGTCGTATTATTGACACTTTGTAACGTTTGAGTTCTCAAAAAAATTAATTATTTTCTTTCTCTACAGTTTATCTATGATGCCCAGAAACCACTGACTTCCTGGAATTTTTATTAAGAATTCATATTCTTGCCATGTTTTTCAGATACTATGTCCTCTGCCAATAAATTCTAATAAATTTTCACTTCTTTTCTTTCAATAACATACTAGAGAATACGATTCAGACTCAAATTAATCACCGATCATGTTAATGGCTCCTAGGAGTTTACTTCCGATAGCCCTTATTATATTAAATCAAACTTGATAGTGTACTAGATCATTGCTCAGCTGGGTTTTCATAAAAGCACTGGTATTTAATATGATTTATGCCTGGCTTTCTGTTAATACCTTTGGTTATTGTGTGCTTTATTTTTAAAACAGACATTCTTAGCAATTGGCACTCCTTTAAAATCTATCATACCTTAAAAATATTGTACAGGAAGCATTTTACAGTAAAATGTGTCCATTATTTTAGATTACAGTCTGTTAATAGTGAACAGGAACAATTTATTTAATTTATAATCAAAATATTAATAGTTTATTTGTAGTTTGGAAAAAGTATCACATATACTTTTAACATATATGCAAAACATATAAGCGAGCATAAGCAAAACACATAAAAATAAAACATACACATATTTTGCTTATTTAAAAGATAAATTATGTGAAAAATTATTAGGATTCTGAAAGTATAATATTTTTTGAAGCTTTGCAGCAAAGGAGCAGTTCTGGGAGAACCATTTGAAGCATCTGCTGAAAATATAGCAAGCGTGGCAAGTTTCATTGAGACAAAGCTTGCTACCTGCTATCTACGGATGAAGAAAGCAGATCTTGCCCTGAATCACGCACACAGGTAAAATCATACTCTAATTAGTGCGAGCAAATGCTGTTTATGCTAGTGGAGGGTACTAGCTGAGCTTGCCGGATCACCTTCCATTTTATTTCAACTTGAAAAGGAAACTTTTATTTACTGCTTGGTTTTTGTCAAGTAAGGCAATCATGGAGACTACAAAGGAATCTCAAAACCTAATAGATGAAATCGAGACACAAGAAACTATTCATAATGCAGGACAAAACTAAGAGGCAGACAACTGCAGAAGCAAATTGCTACAGAAAGGAGGGAGAGAACAGATAAGTAAGGGAGGTGATATTGAAAGGGAAGAGGGATTTTCAACATTACAGCCGCAGAATGGTGGAAGGGAATTCTGACTGTGAAGTATGAGCCAAGACTTGAAAGTTCATGGCTTATTTGGTGATCACATTAGCTGATTCAAAGGATGCTGGCATCCGTTGCACAGCTTTCCAAAGGTATGAAATACTTTTTATCTATGTCCTTAAATTTTTCTTTTTTATATTTCTATCCTTCCTTAGAAGTATGTATCTGTGTGTCACTATGCAACTTCCTAGAATCCCCAGTGTTACCCAGGCCTGCCTTTTCTTCTATAAAAATGTACCTCTCCTGTGTTTTATTTTTTAGAGGTCTTTCTCTCATGGGTAATAATCAGTTTTAATCTGCAGCAAAGATAAAGTGATTATATTATGCCTTTCAACAAACTCTTTCCTTGAAATTGTGATGTCTCTATCCCTCCCCACATGACTCTGAGCAGTTTACCTGGAACTTTTGTGTTGTTCATTTTCTGATCTCACATCCTGTACTTCTTTTGGATACAAATGACAAACTAGAGTCAATATGAAAACATAATTCCTGCTTTCTTAATAACCAAGTGGGGAACATGATTATCAGTTATATTAAGACTCATTCGTAAATGGGAGATTTGTTAACATGGTAAAAGTCATTTATAAATACACATCCACTAGGATGTAAAAGTTCTTTCTACCCAAGATTCTTCACAGCCCTAGTAGTGAACTTAAACTTGACCTCAAGAACCTACAGACAACAAAATCACTTTGAAATTCACAGGACAACCCCTTGAAAGCCAGTCTCCCTCTTAAGTAAACTACAGAACCTAAAGGCAGATTCCCTTTGACGTTAAAAGAAAATTGTACTCCTTATATTATCTGGAAACATTTTATGCAACCATAGTTTCCAAAAAAAAAAAAAAAAAAATCAAGATACATGGTCCATCAAAGAATTTTGTTCTATTTCCATTTGAAAGAAGAAATATTGGAAAGATAATGTATATTTCAGTGTGTCAAAATATTGCAACTTCTGGGCCACCTGGGTGACTTGTGAGCACAATAAGAAAAATATTTGAAAACTACAGACTACAAAATATTCAATTATATAAAATATTTGATCATGTGAAAAAAGAATATAAATAAGAATTTAAAAAATAGAAATGAATATTTAAAAGCTATTTATAGACTTCAAAATATTCAGAAAATCTATAGTCATACGTAAACAGCATAAATTGAGATGCATTAAAAGTAATCATACCTCACCTTCTCCATGGTTATAATCACACATAAAAAGGGCCATCTACTAGTTTGATGAATTTCTGAATCATATTTAATAATAAAAGAGTTCCAAATGGTATGGTCATGTCAAAATGTAATTAAGTCAATGTTATTAAAAATAAGTAAGAGTTTCTGGTAAATAAGAATTCAGTAAAAAAATAAAAATAATGAGAATGAAAAATCAAAAATTCCACTATAATCCAAATAGAATAAGATGTTGCAATTGCTGAGAATGCAAAAATCAGCTTCAGAAGTTTCACTGTTTAGAATGAGAAAACTTCTGCTTTAAAACTAAGAGTGCTGTTTCAAGATCTTGAAAATTACTGAACTGAATATTTATATTAACAGTGAATAGTAAAATTATTTTTCCTACTATGTTAAAATGAACTTTTGTAAAATAATTTTTGCTGCTGTTCCTAAGTTGAGCATTAAATAAGAAATGTAGATCAATAGAGGTTAAACAGTCAATTTGTACAATTAATAATGCATCAAGTGAAATAAATCATTTTGCTGGTGTGGCCATAGTACAGAACTGCATAAGTCAGTACATTTGATTTCAATATCAAAACATCTTGAAAGATCTTAGATTTTAAAACAGTCTGAAATATAATCAACAACTATATTTTAGGTCAGGAGTTCGACACCATCCTGGTCAACATGGTGAAACCCCATCTCTACTAAAATTACAGAAATTAGCGGGGCGTGGTGGCATGTGCTTGTAATCCCAGCTACTTGAGAGGCTGAAGCCGGAAAATCACTTGAACCTGAGAGGCGGAGGTTGCAGTGAGCTGAGATCGCACCACTGCATTCCAACGTGGTGACACAGCCAGCCTCCATCTCAAAAATAAAATAAAATAAATTAATTAATTAGTCAAGATAGATGGTCTATAAATAGCTTACAACCATTAGTCATACACGCATTGCAGGATTCTGCTTTTGTACTATTATCACATTGTGAAAGTTGATACTAATCATGAATCAAAATTTAAATATTCCTTTTTTGCATTTATTTGCATTTGCTGAAACATCTTCTCTTTAATTTTATGTAAATGTGAGGTCTACTGCATATCTTTAGGAGACTTGCTAACAAAAATTAGCTTAAAAACCATCATGTAGTTTTGCTTCTGATAAAAATAAATGAATATTGTTTTGTCATAGAGAAGTCTACGAGAACCGTAACTTTATAGTTTTAAGAGCAACAGAGATACATTTTGAAATTAGTCAGCTAAGCACTGCCATTTAACATCGTCAGTGATACAAAGGCTCTGGAAACAACTATGGCTCTTCTTTTGATTTCTTTTCATTCTTCAAAATGGCTCTTCTTTTTTACTCATAACATATCCAAAGTGGCAAATGTGAATATCATTTTTACTCCCACCAAAAGTAACGCTTAGACTCTCGTAATACATTGAATCTCTGCTCACTTCATCAAACCAGCGCAACTGTTTATCAGAAGGTGTTTTGAACATTTCTAAAGACCGATTTGTAATTACTGCTATCTTATCAAGATTAAAATCCTGCTATTATTCTTTTCTTATTATATAAATATATTTTGATGTATATGCTTATAAAGATTTTAATAATACATATCACCTTTTGTATATTCCCTACCTTTAGGGTTTTTTTTTTTAATTGCAGAATTTTGTTGCCACAAGGTGGCAGACAAGATGAAGTCTAAAGTACCAAATATGTAAGAAAAATCCCTATTTTAAAAATTATGTTGTAATGGTAGTATCTACGTTCATTCATTCATTTTTAAAAATTTATTAAATATTTCCACCCTGAAGCTATTTCTGTGCTAGGCAGTGGAGAGACAGTCATAAACAGAAAATAATGATGCTTATCCACCAGCAGAAGAAGCAAACAAAGTGCAAATAAATAAATAAATATTAGCATATATATGAGATAAAGAGTATGATAAATGCTGTAAAGGAAATCAATATAAGTCATGTTGCGGAGGCAGCTCAGTATATTTAGTCAGATCGCAGCATCTAGAATGTGACTGCCTAGCTTCAAATTATGACTCCTCCACTCACTAGTTAGACTGAATTTAATTTTTTATTAAGCTGGATTATAATAATAGTTCTTACTTCACAAGTACTATTTCACAAGGTTTTGTATAACCTCATGAATTTTTTATTCTAACCATGACATGGTTACTGGTACTGAATCTGCCTTCTTGCCGTAAATAACTGGAAAACTGGACAAAATATATGAGACAATTGCTTTTAGGCATTGGACAATGGTCAGAGCAGGACTGTGATCCCTGAAAGAAGGAAAATACACGTGATGAGCCCCATAATCTTCTGTTTTTCACTCGGTTTATTTTTCTGCCCTAGTTCAGGGACATGGATATCAAGTTAAACTGCAGTCTCACCAAACCGAAGAGGCCCAGGTTAGAAGAGCAAGCTGCCAAGGAAGCTATAATTACAGGAAACATGGCCGAGAAAAAGGTAGCTATGTGAAGGAGTTGGGAGACAGAAGTCTGCATGGGAATTTACTGGAAGTTCTTAGCCAAGGTCTGTGCCATGCATGTGAGGAAAGAGATTCCATGTAACAGAAATTGCCTGCCACAGACCTAAGTGCTAAACAAAATTTCTTAGGTGTCCTGCAGTGCTTGGAGATGTTGGGGTATTGGGGTAAAGAGACCTCACTGAGCACCTCAGGAACTCAGTTGAGCCCCAGAAAGATCATACTGACAGTAAGGACCATGACCTACCAAAAGGACCACCCCTTAAGATTAAATTCAAAGACAAAATAGGCCTGTCCTAACAAAAATAAAACCAAGCTTCACAAGCACAAGAGTATCTGCCATTGCATTCTCTCACGGGGGAAAAAACAAAAACAAAAACACCTCAACATCCTAACATGTTTTTCAGGAAATATGTCATAATCCAGATTCCCCACAAAGTCTCACCCAAAATATCCAGCATAAAGTTAAAAATTACCACACATGCAAAGAAGTGGGAAAACGAGACTTAAGAAAATAAGCAGTCCATAGAAATAGACTTGAAGATGTAGAACCAGATATAGATCAAGACCCAGATGTAGAGCTGGCAGACGAGGATTTCAGCAAACCTATGAAAACACGTTCAAGAGTCTTAAGGTAAAAATAGTTGTAATGAGTGAAGACATGAGAATCCCAACAAAGAAACAGAAACTATAAGAAGAACCAAACAGAGATCTCGCATAGATGAATAAAATATCTGAAATTTCAAATGTACCAATTTATTACTTTAACATCAGTTCGGAGAATGCTAAAGAAAGGGTTAGTGAAGTTGAAGACAAATCAATAGAAGTTACCCACTATAAAGACCAGAGATAGAAGATAAAAGATTTTAAATCAATCAATGCCTCAGTGATCTGTCCTCAGGGATAATAAAGCAAGAAATCTAACATACATGTAGCTGAAGTCTCAGAGAAAAAGGAAAGAGAAAGTAGGATAAAAATATAATTTCTGAAAATTTTCCATTTTGGTTAAAAACAAAAAAGAAAACCCAGTAAGTCTCAGCAGGAGAGGCAGATTCAAAGAGAATCACATCTAGGAACACCATAATCAAACTGATGAAAACCCAAGATGAAGAGAAAATATCGAAGGCACCCAGCGAAAAACAACACATTATGCATGAGGAACAATGATACAAATTACTGGTGACTCTTAATCAGAATTATGGATGCCAAAATACAACGGAACGACAACTTTAAAATGCTGAAAGCAAAATTTAAACTAGAATTTTATTTCAGCAGAAATATTCTTTTAAAAAGGAGAGTAAAATGAAAATGTTTTCATATAAATAAAAGTTAAAAAATTAATCTTTAACAGATCTGCACTTTGAGAATGATAAAGGGAAATGTAGGAAATGACAATAGATTGAAATTTGAACTGCAAAAAAGAAAGACGAGTACCAGAAGTGATCAATTGTAAATATAAAAGACCATATTTCCTTTTCAAAATTTCCTTAAAGACAAATGTTTAAACAGAAAATAATAGCATTTTATTATATTAACTAAATTTTAAAAAATAGTAAGATTACACATGCCAATGTAAAATATTTGACTACAATATCACAAAGGCCCTTGGGTGGGAGAACAAATGGAATTTTACTATAATAAGGCTTTTTTACATTAAATGGTACAATATTGACTCTAAGTAGACTATGATAAATTAAAGATGCAAATGATTAAAAATATAAAAATTCTAGCTAAAAAGCCAATAATGGACTTAAAATTAAATACTAAAGAGTATTTAATTAACTGAAAATAAGAAAGGAGGAAGAAAAAAGCAAAAAATAGATGAGATACTGGAAAACAGTAACATGATGGCAGAGTTCAACCAAACTATGTCAGTAATTACGTCAAACATATAAACACTGATTGAAAATTCCGGTTAAAAGGCAGAGACTGGCCGGGCGCGGTGGCTCACACCTGTAATCCCAGCACTTTGGGAGGCCGAGGCAGGCGATCCCTTGAGGTCTGGAGTTTGAGACCAGCCTGGCCAACATGGTGAAAGCCCGTCTCTACTAAAAATACAAAAACTAGTCTGGCGTGGTGTTGGGCACCTGTAATCCCAGCTATTCAGGAGGCTGAGGCAGGAGAATCTCTTGAACCCGGGAGGCGGAGGTTTCAGTGAGCTGAGATTCTGCCATTGCACTCCAGCCTGGGTGACAAGAGCAAAGCTCCGTCTCAAAAAAAAAAAAAGACAGAGACCGTCAGTCTGGGTTACATTGCAAGGCTCAACTAAATACTGTCTATAAAAAGCATACATTGAAAGTTAAAAAGTGAAAAATGATACACCATACAATAAACATAAAAGGCTATTTTTAATGCTCAGTTTTGCTATATTATCAAAGTAGATTTTAAGAGGTGTACTACTAGAGATGAAAATAAAACGCAATTAAAATTTCAAAAATTTTAAAATCTTATAGAGCTTGTTCTCTAGCCATAATGGAATTAAGTTAGAAATCAGTTTAAGAGTAAGATACCGAGAAAATCCTGCCAAATACTTGGAAATTAAGCAATACACATCTAAGTAACTCATGGATCAAAACATAAGAAAATTAAACAAGGGCATAGATTTGACTCCCCGCTTTAACACTTTCTAGCTTTGACTTTCATAATTAACTTCCCTTTTCCTCTGTTTTTCTTCTTTAAGTACAAGTAAACTGCTTAAAAGCACCCCTAAATCTCAAAACATATCAGGCTTGTGTTTTATTGTAATCCCACCACCAATAACAAATACAGGTAATTTTTCAATGGTAATAGAAATAAGCCCTATATTTTCATAAAGGAGACTATTATTTTTAAAATACCCTACTGCCTGTAATCCCAGCACTTTGGGAGGCCAAGGTGGGTGGATCACCTGAGGTCAGGAATTTGAGAGCAGACTGGCCAACATGGTGAAATCCCACATCAAATTAACTGGGTGTGGGGGCTCATGCCCGTAGTCCCAGTTACTTGGGAAGCTTAGGCAGGAGACTATCTTGAACCTGGAAAGCAGAGGCTACAGTGAGCCAAGGTGGAACCACAGCACTCCAGCCCGGGCAAGACAGAGCGAAACTCTGTCTCAAATAAATAAAATACCCTTCTGAGCATAAGATACGCAATAAAGTGACAATTGGAAAGCTCCTATGAAAATGCAACTTTTGGGGTGTCATCAATCACAATTTGGGGGATAATTACGGTCAAAGGTGATATTCACTTAAAGCATTACAGATACTCATGAGTTTTGGAATGAATTGATTCATAGCAGAAGTAATAGGAATTTTGCAAATTTCTTGCAGACATCAAGAAATGAGATATTTTAAATGCTCTCTTCTTTACCGGAACTGAGAGTTTAAAATTTGGCCACTAAATGTAACACATCAATAACATTAGATAAAATAATTCTCCTGACCTTGGATGAACTTAAACAAAACGATAATACTAAACAAAAGAATAGGGAACATTGCTGATGCCAAAAGTCATTGCTGGGGCCAGTTTCTTGACATGAACAAATGTATAGGCTGCTAAGTATTAGTGTTGATACTGCTTCTAGGGGATAATAATTGGGAATACAAAAGAAAAGGATGTAATCTTACCTACATACATCTCTTAACACCTCACAGTGTCTTGCTTTGGGAAAACATATGGGTGGTTGTTTTGATGATATTGCCATTCATTTCTGAAAGACATTATATTATCCATACCCATTTTCATCAACTCTTAAAAGAAAGGCTCAATGAACAGAATGTTTTTTCTTATTTACCACCTTCTGTGATTCATAGATTACTGATTGTTTATTCCAATTAAATGAAACAAACACAGTGTGTGTGTGTGTGTGTGTGTGTGTGTGTGTGTGTGCGCCCATGTGTGCATGAGTTTATGTTTGTATGGGCTTGCAAGTATGCATAAAATAAAAGGAAATCCTGGCATTGCTATTTTTAAAATATCTCGTTGGTCTTTTCGCAAGTTGGGCACTTTGCCTCCTTGAGAAGTCAGGAGAAATAAAAATGCTATATGGATCATTAGTACTTTATGTCTCTTGCTGTTGTATTTCTATGAAAATAAATCCACCTATAAAAAGATGCTTCCTCTGAAGATCACATTAAACATTTCAACTTTTCCTTTAAACCCTAAAAAAAAAAAAAGATGCCAATTTTTATGAAAGAGCAAAGGTTATACTTCCTTTGCTCCTACTGTATGGAACAATGATTATACAGCACCTTTCTGCAGGGCAACGTTATTACATTAAGAAATAGTTCTCAGGCAGAAACAAGAACAAGCATTCACTGAGCACCTACCATGTGGCAGGTGGAGACTGGGCCCTTCATAAGTTATCTCACTTAGTTCTTCCAGTCACTTCCTGAGAAGGTTTTCCTATTACCATTTCCCTGGCAAATGAACTACATCCCAGCAAACATTGTGGTCGTTAGTCTTCCTCCAAAAATGCTGGCTGGCATGACATGTCATCCTGAAAATGGTGAAAATCTGCAGGACTTCCTGCAGTTACGGTAGCCCTGAGAAATACTAGACATTGTCCATAAATCATAAAACCCAGATTCAGCTACCACTTCACTCACTGGGTTGTAAAGCCTTCTTTCCTCAGGTGTGATTCATGAATAATAACATTTAGCAAGTCTATTTAACAATATTGACTCAACACAGCTTTTAAATCACGAGGCTCTGCTAACATACATCATCAGCACTTTCCTCCCCTTTCTTATACCTGAAACCCTCCCTCTTCTTTGTGACTATTATATGAATTAATAAAATAGCCTTTCAGGGTAAATACATAGCTTTATTTGTATAAAAAAGTAAGACAATGGTAATGAAGATTTAAGCAAATAAATTCCAGAAAATAATTAAATATAGCTGTATATTATCCAAATGAAAGTGGCTAAGTTTCTAAGGATTATCATTTGCTTTTCTTAGTATGAACACAAGAAACAGGATCCAGATGGCTAAGACATATTAGAAGTTTCTTCACTGTTACAGCAACAGAGAGAAGAAAAAAGGAATAATAATAAAAAGTTTCTTCACTAAAGAAAAGGAGGAAGAAGAGAAGGAGGAAGTGGGGGGTGGGGGAGGAAGACAGCAATGAATATGTATAATAAGAGGAAAATTTAAAGATATCGCAAAGCCAGAGAAAAACACATTAGGCCTCTCTTGAGTTTCAGTCGGAGACATGTTCTGAAGGTGGATCCGATTCCTTGAGGAGCTGTCCAAATTGCAAAAGATGTGATAAAGGGATCATACTCTGTTTATGGTAAATATACTTACCACCTTGTAAAGGCATGTATGGATCTTTTTTCATTTTATCGTATCTTATAATTATTAATTAAAATAGCTCTGCCTGCAGCACTCCCGATTGTCTCTATTTCACTTTGCCATTCCTCCCACGGTTCTTCACCCAGACATTTTAGTTTAATTTATAACCATCTTGCTTGATGTTTTATTTCTCATCTTAGCTTTCACTCTTTCTCCTCTTCAAATTTAACCTCATCTTATCTCTGAGGTCGGTGCCCACTTGGCCTTTATCCTTCCCATTTACTCATGGTTATGAAATAGTTTATCAATGAGGAAGCAATGCATGAATGTAATGGAGTGGCATTGTTACCAAACAATGCAGCTATTGTTGGGGGACTCGCTTTGGAATATGAGTCTACTAGTTATTATTGATTTGTTCTTTGCTTTTCCATGCGGTCCTTAGAAAACAGACTAGGGAATGCTGATGCACAGCTCCCATGCTGAGCACTGCCTTCAGGAGATGTTGTTCATTTTGATGCTTGAAGCTGGCAGAGAGGCTGCACAGACACTCCTTGTGGGTGGGTTTATTCGTGTTATTTTAGGATGATTCTTTTATATTTGTTTCTTACTTTCTAATACATCAGCTCTAAAATCCACTCTAATGAATTGAACAAGTCATTTAGCCTTTCTGCAACCTCCTCCTCTGTAATTCTCACTGGGGCATTAAAAGCATTCTTATACTTAAGATTTTAAAAACTCTAAAACATGTAAGTGGTATGGTCTGGGGTAAAACAAGCAAACAAAAAGTTCTAGGTTGTCAAGGATTAACTCTATAATGACAAATAAAAGAGAAGCTATAAGTTTCTTTATACTGTAGGAAACAAACTTCAGAAATTAAAGGCCTGAATTTGAACCCTTACACAGGTGCTGGCTAGCCTTGGCTTTCTCAAGTCACGTAACTGCCCTTTGCTTCAATTTCGAGATTTCTAAACATAAGATAATGACAGTATCTTCCTCAACACTTGTGAAAGGGGTCAAACGATATTACAGATGCAAAAGTGTTTTGCAAATGAAAAATTTCTGTACACATTTCAGCCTTAATATCACTTGTGTTATATTTCAAACACCTCAGGTGACCAGCCTGAAATTTTATGAGTCTAGAATTCACAAACTTCTTTTCCTGGGCACATTTGCTCTATTTAGCACAGTGAGTGGCTGGTCTATTTAATGCTTATCAACAAGGAGAAAACTATTTTGATGGTCCCCATGGGGACATGTCTGTTTTTAGCCTCCCAATTTGTTGCCTCTACATGCAATAAGATTTCCAGACAAGTGGTGAAAAACTGAAATAGGTAAGGACCAACATTAAAACTGAGAAATTCTAGGGAAACACAGAGAGCTGATGAATACTAGATGTCCAAAAATATTTTAAAAGATTCGCTTAGAAGAAAACTGGAAGACTACCCACATTTCCAAATTTAACCAGCACAGTTTTAAGGAACTAAAGCTCATTCCCACTGAATCTGCCTCTCTCAGGTTATACTGTAAAACTGATGTTTGTGTCCTGTTCTCAAGCAAATTCCCTCGATGTTTTCTTGCCCTAATGGTCTTTTCTGGGACACTTGGCGTGGAGAAGTCGCTGTATCGGCTATTACATACAGGGTTACAAGTAGCAAGAGGCAAACCAGTTTTTATTGGAGCAGATTTTTAAAAAAGACTCAGATGCCAACCCCTACTCATTTTATAACTCTTGCCAGCCTATGCCTGATATTTAAAATGTTCACTCTACTTCCTTTCCAGATAGAAATCTCCTGTTGAGTATACATGACTCACTCTCACTCTAGTAGTTTACCTTTGAAGAGCTGATGACCTTACAAACAGATACCATTCTGCTATTCCTTTGACTTTCCACAATTCAGGAATGTGTATTTTATGGATATGGTTATTTTTGAAGTTATTCCATAGATATTCTGCATCACTGACAACATAGTATTTAGCCTTAGCAGGCATTTTGCAAATCCCATGGCTATATTGTTATTGCTGTATTTCCTTAAACCATTCCTCATTTTCTCTTCTGTTGCTATGGCAAGAATTCTTCATATTCATCCTCTCTTGGGTCTGTGACCTTTTCTCACTTCTCATAGAAGTCTGAAGAGCAGCCATATGTTAAGTTATAACACCTTTAGTTAGGGAAGAAATGTCTCCTTGGTGACACTGTCTTTGACTTTGCTCACAGGTTACAGATGTGACATATACCTTTCTTATGACTCTTCCTCACTGGGAAAAATGCAGACCATGTACCTTTTCTGGCTCACCTAGGCAAAACAATTTTGTAATTGGATAGAAATGTTCTTATGTTATTACCAGCTATCAAGCTTTTATTAGCAAATATGACTTTGACACAGAAGACAGTTGAATTTAAAGCAGTGTCTGATTTTTGAGTGTTTAACAATGAGAAATTGGCAGATGAAAGGAATATATACTTCACTCTACATTTAACCTTATTATTTTGCTTTGTTTTTAGACTTTTAGCTCCTATAAGCGTTCCTTGTGGAATCTGTTCAACACATAAAGGCTCTGGGAAAGTAATTCTTGGTTTTCATGGAAAGAAAATAATGTGAAAATAACATTGAGAAGTCACATGTATGTACCCAAAAAAGGCAGAGAAGCTATTTTAGTCTTAGGAAAGAGGGCAAAAGGATGGTGTAATATAATGCAAATTATCCAACAAGTATGTTCCACGTGCTGCGTCTTCATTCTTATACTTATAGCCTTCATCCAAATTTTGACTATTTACTTGTATAGTGGTCTTATAACCCCATTATATTTTTAAACATTATAAAAGATCCCAAAGGGTTTTTGCTTATGTGAGTCTCATCTATAAATATTTTCCATATAGAAATGACAACTTAGAAATTAAAACATCTAAATACCCATTCACTTCAAAATGACAACCTAATATATTTTATTAAAAAAATAACTATGCAGTATTTTTAAACATGCATGAAAGGAGTAACAGTGTCTTACATTTGGCACGAGTGAGTTCATAAAAGAAAGCTGATTTCTCATATCTGATTCTGCATTCAATCTATTCTAATATGGTTGATTTATATGAACAAAATTCAGTGTTGCATAAGATATGCATCTAGAAAATGAAAGATAATTTGAGTAGACTTTTCAGATAATCTTGAATATTCTTCTTTGTTACTACACCAAAACTTGACAAGTGGTAGTTTCTTTCTTTTTTTTTGAGACAGAGTCTTGCTCCCCGCCAGGCTCCAGGCTGGAGTGCAGTGGTGCAATCTCGGCTCACTACAACCTCCGCCTACCGGGTTCAAGTAATTCACAAGGTAGTTTCTTAATGATTAATTGCAACATGGATTCTAAAGCCATATCAATCATCTTTGTATTCAGTAACATTAAAAGCCATTAGTCCATCTTGTCCTTTATTGGATTGTTTATTCATTCATGAGTTAGTAATATCACCTGTTGGCCATTTAGAAAATATGCAGATTTCTGAATGTTGAAACATTTCATTATACAAAACCAGATTTTTAAACTGCAGTTGTTAATGCCGCCAACCTCATCAGAAAAGTCTTAAAGCACTGGGTGACTGTCAAGCTCACAGTGACAGATATAAGTTATCCAAAATTCTAATTTTTGCTTGAAAGCTCAAACTTCATCACTAGCAATATATACTGTCAGTTGTGTTCCTTTAAGTGACAGGCACACATTTCATTTTTTAGAAAATGTCTGCCAAATTTCAAGTTTGATAATCATAATTTGTTAGTCATTCTTCCAAGTAAAATATAGCGTTCCATAGAAACAGTGGCTAAGTCAGCTCATAAATGTAAACAATGGCACAAGTGCAGAAGTACTTTTTCCCAAGACAGCGATTATATTTTAGTATGCAGACGAAGTGCTTGATGCATGCTTCTTACATCATCCCACCAAATGTTAGAGAGACATATACTCAAGGACTGAAATTATTTTAAAAAATGGAGGGTGAATGCACATAATGATAAAGAATATACTCAGTAAGTACCAGAATAGTTTGGTATCACCTGTTTCCTTCCTGCAAAGAAGCCAGCAGTTTTCCTCACCATGGCTTTTGCAACATTGTTGCAAATGTCATACAGTAAAAATGGAAAGTAATTTCTTAATATTATTATGAAAACTGACCTCGTGAGTCCCTGAAAATGTCAAGGCACCTCTAGAAAATTTGCAGCCCGCACTTTGAGAACCACTCTACTTTTTCACAGCACCGTTAGCATTCTCCCAGCATTTGAATTTCTCATCTTTCTTCAGAATAATTGCAATAGTTGTCTTCTTTAAAAGTGTTTCCATCATGTGCTTTCTTAGTAATCCCTGAAGCATTAGTAGTTTCTTTCATAAAAGTAAAAATCCTGTCACTAATGAACAGCCCCCTAATAGACTCCCACCTTCCTCAATGACCAATTTATTGCTTTAGCCAAGCTAATTTACATGGCGGTTGTTAATAGGGCTGACCATCCTTTATCACCAAGTCGTTTCTGAGTCATTCTCCCAATCTGAATTTTCTACCTTCCTTCCCTTGATGTGACTATTTCAAAGGCAGCTCAAAACTCACTTTCTTCTGATTGCCTTCCAGATTAGTCCTTTTTAATTTTACATTGTCCTATCATTGCAAACCCCCTTGCTAAACCTTTAATTTTTTTCATCTCCCTTGAAAGCATCCCACAATTAAACTGTTTCAAGTTGTGATGTGTTGATTACTGGTTACGTATGTATTTTTATTATTTCTCTCAACTAGGTTAATACTTTTAGTTGAAGGCTAGTCAGTTAGTATCTAACATAGCATCTTCAACAAAAGCAACACAATATATGCTGTTATCATTATATTCACAGAAATGGCAGCACTGCTAAAAATATCCAGAAAACATGTTCTTTCCAAAGTAATGTGCTGTGACACTCTATTTGGTACAAGTCACAACAGGTTGAGATTCAGTACAGTGAGCCAAAGAGGACGGAATGCCAAAATGGGGTATTGAATCATCTCTGTCAATAAAGAAAGGAGTGTGTATTGCAAAGGAAAACCATTAATATACTCATTTATAATATTAGTAACTAGTAGATTTCCCTAATTGGAATTACTCAAAGAAATGATAATTTGATCTGTAACTAAACATG
The DNA here is from genome assembly GCA_004027715.1 of Plecturocebus donacophilus. Lineage (NCBI taxonomy): Eukaryota > Metazoa > Chordata > Mammalia > Primates > Pitheciidae > Plecturocebus > Plecturocebus donacophilus. The sequence goes on along the minus strand of PVKP010017727.1, from coordinate 4,935 downwards.
GAATCCAATATTGAGATAATTCCTGTATCAAAGTCCATATCCAATTTAAATTTTGACTTTAAACTTGCAATCTATAGTATATAATCTGGAGGTGTAGCTGGGCTGGACTTATCTACATAAACACAATGTCCATTGTGGAACTCCCACTAATTCTGTTAATTTTACAAAGGAAAATCACATACAATATTTAGACGTCTTACAATGTCATAAAGCATAGGAATAACAACCAATATTTCTCTTTTGGTAGAAGGGCTCAAAAGGGCTTTAGAAGGTAGAATATTGTTATCTGTGTGTAATTTAATACTTCCACAAACCAAAAGATTATGATGTTGATATGAGTGATTTTAATACCTTATACACAAATGGTTTTGATTTTTCTGTCAAACATCCCTCTAATTCTAAGACTCTAACATCAAAATTCCTATAATTTTCAGATTCTAAAAGAAATAGGATATGATTTTATTATCCAGTAAAATTACATAATTCAGTATACTATATTTCAGTTCATTTTAAAAATTCTTGTATAATTTGCTATTTGAAGGCAGCATAAAAAATAATAGAATGCAGACAGACATTTATTTCCGTACAATAAGGCTACTCAAAATATTAGTTTAAGTATGTATTTACCTTTCTGGCTCTTTTCTTTAAAACCTGAACAGTGGCTGGAGTGTGATTTACACTCAAAAATTGTTGCTGAATGAATCACAAATAATTTCCAATAGTTAGAACAGAGGGAAGTTTATTCATTGTACCTTTCAAAGTAATCATGTTAGAATACATCTTGGCCAGGTGCAGTGGCTCACTCTTGTAATCCCAGCTCTTTGGGAGGCTGAGGCAGGCAGATCACTTAAGGTCAGGAGTTTGAGACCAGCCTGGCCAACATGGTGAAACCCTGTCTATACTAAAAATAGAAAAATTAGCCAGGCATGGTGGTGCACGCCTGTAGTCCCAGCTACTTAGGAGGCTGAGGCAGGAGAATCGCTTGAACCAAGGAGGTAAAGGTTGCAGTGAGCTGAGATCCCACCACTGCACTTCACCATAGGTGCCAGAGTGAGACTCTGTCCCCCGCAAAAAAATTAAATAAAATAAAATACATTTCACCTAAGTAACACAGTAAATGGAGGAAAAAACATGTGAAACTCAATACACTGCTCTTGAACCGCCATCACTAGTCCTCCATCCTCCCCTCCAGTATTAGACAGACAGATGAGTAGGTCCTTACATCGACATCTTTGGTTTGTGAACCTTGATAGCTTTTCTGCAAGAGAGTTGATAGCTGATATTTTGGTTCACAGACTCTGAAGGAAAGATAATAGGGCCAACACTGTATTATTTTTTAAGAGAAAATGTCAAGAAGGAAAAATGAAAATGTCAAAAGATAGGTTGATGTACTGTATTACTTAAAGACTATTTGTTGGGAGAACTGACCAAGTGATTTACTAACAGCTTTTACCAGACAGACTTGGGATTACAATGTAGATGAAAAATAAATGGGAATTTATTTCACATTCACTCTATCCAGGCATTTGACAGATAAAAGAAAAAAATGGAAAGACACAATTACAGTCTACAAAGATGAGGACCTTTTTTCAGATTTTCAAATTACAAAAAATAATTTTTATTGGGAATTTTTTTCAAATGCTCTACTTATCTATCTCTACACTGTTATTACTACGTTAACTGCCTTTTGTTCCTGATCATATCAGCCTAAGGTAGGAATTACAAGATTGTGTACATTTGACGTTCAACTAGGACACAGACACGAAAGTTGGTAGAGAGTGGTCCTTGGTATATTCAGGTCACAAGAGATGTAGATCTCATTTGTGAACCTTAGATATGATTAGGTTCTCTGGGGGTTCCTGAGGAAGGGTTGTTCAGCCACTTTATTAACATTGCTTTATTCCATAAAAAATTATTGAGTGCCTATTATGTGCCAGGCATTTACTTAGGTACTGAATATATAAAGGTGAATTGTAATGGTGAGTATTACTTTCCATTATGGAGAAGTCTGCAGTGGATAAAGAGTAATTAACTGAATTTAAAAGTCAAAGAAATGTAGAAAAAAAGAAATGTTCTCCATTGCTCAAGAAGGCATTTCACTGCATGCTTCTAAAGATCCAGTAATCATACTTATTTTTGATGGTTATTTGATGTATGTTAACTGAGAATGCTCATTTGGATGAAAAACATGAAAGATTTGGACCCCTAGGAGATCCCCTTCTAAAGGTTCTTATTCTTTGGTATAGATGATTCATTAAATGTACTATTTGAATCCCCTACTGTATTATGATAAATTCTGTCTTTCTAAGCAAGGTAATGTCATACTCAAATTTTAGAGTAAAATATACTTAAATATAGAACCTGATGATTTTTAATGTGTTTTCATTACTAGCTCTCTAAAGAAGATAGACAATATAACATTTCTTTCTGAGTATAGATTTTTCAGTGTTGTGACAATATAGCAAATTCTTTTAAGTAATGATTTCATAAATTCTTCATTATGTCAAAAAATAAGTGTTTATTGTTCACTTCAGATAATACCATAATTTAATAATTTTTGCATTTAATTAGTTTCAGAAGTAATTGTAATTTGGGGGTAAAACATGAGAGATAGTATTCGAGTTCTTTTCTCTAAACCCTATTTTCTTCTCCTCTGCCTCATACATGGTGAGATCTCAATTAATATTTGAGAGTGATTTCTTGTTGTTTCCCTAAGTTAGGTTTTACTTTCATGCTTTTGCAAAAACATACTTTGCTAGTGTTTTGGCAGAGCAACATGCTTTGTTCGACAATAATTTACTGTAACTTTCTTGTTTCAAAATCCAATGCCTTTATTTCTAATTTTCTGCTCTAATACTTTTTTTCTCCAATGTAAATTAAATTGGGCTATTCCATTTTTCTCTCTTGATTATCTATTGAAGACATTTAAACTGACTGCATGAACTCTTTATTTCTTCTCAATAAGCAGAGGACTATTAAACTTTAGTTTTTAATTCTAATGATAAATCTTTTTTAGCAAGTCAAATGACCAAGTAAGACAAAACCACTGAGATTTCACTGAATCTCTGTATAGCAGCAGCTCTGTTGCATAAGTTTTCTTTCTATTCTCATTTTTTACCTACCCCAGAATTTAAGTTACTAGATTGAGATTTAGTACTATGCCAACAGCCCATGTTGAAAGAAGTTCTAAGTAGCAACAATATGGAACACTTGCTGAATTTTTTTGTAAATCTGTTACTGAGAACACAGATTGTTACTTTATAGGACATCTTTGGATAAGTTGATCTTTCTGATTGTAGACCAAGAAATACTTGAATTGAGCAACTATTTGTTTAATACTGGCTATGTGACCCTCTTTTCATTAGCTACCAGCAAATTTAGATATATAGTCCATCTCTACCAAACTTTTAGGATCTTCAGATATATTATTTGTGTGCTAACCTCATCCAGGCTTCATCTTAACTCCCCTGCTTTTAATCTTGCTTCCACATTTGGTTATCTTTGTTGTTGTTTTAACTGTGGTAAGATACACATAACATAAAATTTGTGATCTTACCCAGTGTTTAGTGTACAGTTCAGCAGTGTTAAGTACGTTCACATTGTGTAACCAATCTCCAAAACTCTTCTCATCTTGCAAAACTAAATTGTTTTTAGTTTTGCAAAAACTATGCCCATTAAATAACAAATCCCGGTTCCCCTTTCTTCCTGTCCCCTGGCAATCACCATTCTACTTCCTGTCTCTGTAAATTTGACTGCTCCAGATACCTCATAAATATGAAAATAGGTAGTGTTTCTCTTTTTGTGTCTAGCTTATTTCACTAAGTATAAGGTCTGAAGTGCATCCATGTTGTAGCATGTGTCATCATTTCCTTGCTTTCCTTACTTTTTAACGCTGAATAGTATTCCATTATATGCTAAATATCATGTTTTGTTAATCCATTCATCCATCAGTGGACATTGGGTTGCTTCTACTTTTTTATTATTATGAATAATGCTGCTTTGAACATGGGAATACAAATATGTATTGGAGACTTTGATTTCAATTATTTTAGGCATATACCCAGAAGCCGGATCATGCAGTAATTCTATTTTTAACTTTTTGAGGAACTTCCATACTTTGTTCTATAGTGGGTGCATCATTTTACAATCCCACAAAGCATTCTAATTTCTCCACATTCTTACCAACACTTGTTTCTTCTGATTTTTTATAGCAGCTATTCTAATGGGTGTGAGACGCTCTCTCATTGTGGTTTTGGTTTGAATTTCCCTAACAAATAGTGATTGGTATTATCATCTTTGGTTGGTATATCATCTTTGGAAAAATGTCTATTAAAGTTCTTTGTCCATTTTTAACAGGGTTGTCTTTTAAATTGTTGTTGATGCAAAGGAGTTTCTTATCTATTCTGGATATTAACCCTGTATCAGATATATGATTTGCAAATATTTTCTCCCATTCTGTGGGTTGCCGTATTACTCTGTTTATATTATCGTTTGATGAACAGAAGTTTTTAAATTTGACATAGTTCAATTTATTTATTTTTATTTGTTTCCTGTAGGTTGTTTTTACTTCCATTTAATGTCATAGGTATTTTATAAACTACCTAATCCCTTCTTAGGACAGAATATAGATAGATAGCAAAGTAACCACTTTCTCTTCAATATTAAGCATCCTGTCACTTTCCTGTGATATCTTAATTTTTCCATTGTTATGAATGATGTTTAAATTTATTAATGGCATGAATATAGCAAATAGGTCTTACACATCTAAACAAAAGTTATCCGTAATTTCTGAGTGTGGTGTCAGGCACCTGTGGTCCAGTTACTCAGAAGGCTGAGGTGGGAAGATCACTTGAGTCCAGAAGGTTGAGGCTGCAGTAAGCCATGATCACACCATTGCACTCTAGCCTTGGCAACAAAGCAAAAATCTGTATAAAA